>JAOYSI010041392.1:0-28109 GCA_025775065.1 Hiodon alosoides
TGTGTGTGTGTGTGTGTGTGTGTGTGTGTGTGTATATATATATATATATATATATATATATATATATATATATATGTGTGTATATGTAGATATATACACACAAAAAACATCATACATGATAGTTAATATTACATGCAGATTGACAAACATATAAAGAGATTTAATCTGTTAATGTTGGTCTCTGCTATTTGTTATGTTGAGGTCCACAAAACCATAAGTATTAGCAAAACAATGAAAAGCAAATCATTGCAATTAAATGGAATAGTGCCAATCAATCTTTCTTTTATATATGTATTTCATTAATATAATTGTCAGTAAGATAAAATAAACACTGAATATGTTGGTTCAATATGTAGCAAAAAGTGTCCCTAATAGTAGAATAATGAAAAGGCTAAACAAATACTGAGGAACACCCCTACAGTCCCACAGATGTCTCATTGTTTCTGTATGATGTCACATGCCTAACATTTTCTATTTAATATTGTTGTATTTTAGCATCTCTGGGTACTCTGGAGTTCGACCTGGTTTATGACAGAGCCACAAGCTCCTTGCATTGCACCGTTCTCAGGGCCAAGGTATCTGCCTATGTCTTCAGAGTCAGATTCTACTTAATTTAATGTTACATCAAATTGCATTACTGAGATGTTTGGAATGCAGCTGTTTGCTTTTTCTGTGCAGAATTATCTGGCTGAAGACTGAGTGAGGAGCTTTTACAGTCTGACACTGTCTGGGTGGCTTTGCCATGTTGCTCAACTCATAGTCAAGGGCTTTCTCTGCTTTCTAGCTGCAATTCCGAATATATAATCTTTAATTGTGTTCCCTCTCTAATGAATTCAACTGCTAATTTGCACACTATAGGATTAGAGGATTTAGTTTCTTTTATTATTTGTATTCATGTGATTTGTAACTTTTTGAACGCCTTTTGGGTTTATTATCAAAATTTATAATTCTAGCAGAAGATTTAATAGTAAGAATAGATGTCTTGCTATATAGTGTATCTGCAGCGATAATGTAGTATCATATTAATTGGGTTCTTAAGTCAAAGCTTTCTTTTATTGAGTTAACTGATGCGGCAAAACAAAAAGTAGCAGGCAACCATGGTCTGAATAAACGGTATAAAGCAATGAGTGCTGAGCACCACATAGGGATACATTTTTGTTTACGCCGTGTCCTGGAAAAAAAAATGCTTTACATCGCTCATAAACAATGCATCACACTGATCTTGGCCAAACTTATTTCCCAATAGTCAGTGGTGTAACCAGACTGGGTGTATCTAGTAATAATAAAGCAATCAAAAACATATGGGTAAATATAGATACATAAGGAAAGTTATTCTAGTGAAGTTTCTGGTGAAGTTTCCAATACAGTACATTAGCAAACGTTTGTAATATTTCAGAATCTTTTAGAATATTTACATGAATGCAGCAGCTTCTTTATTCTGTTTTTCTCATTGTCTACCACTCTGCTCCTTGCATGTGACACCATTCCAACTCTCTCAACCTGTCCAAAATGTGCACCGAGGGCCACAGTGTTCCTGCTATTGTCTGTCACAGCAGTCTCTTTTTGCTAATTACCTCATTTACTCTGACCCTGGCTCTTTGTCAATGCGTGCCGTAACTCCCCAAACAGGTCCCACAGTGCTGGAGTTTGGCAGTCATGGTTTCAGTTTTTGTCTAATACCCACCATGTCTCTCCCTCTCAGGGTCTGAAGCCGATGGATTTTAATGGACTGGCGGATCCCTATGTCAAACTGCACCTGCTTCCCGGTGCCTGCAAGGTCAATATCATTATTGTTTGCGCAGGTGGCGCGGTTATAATATTATTGCTCTAATATTTGGTTAATGTTTCGCAGGCAAACAAACTAAAGACCAGGACTGTGCGGAACTGCCTGAACCCAGTGTGGAATGAGACTCTCACCTACTACGGTATCACCGAAGATGACATGCACAGAAAGACCCTCAGGTTGCCTACTGCTTGTCCGCCCCCCTCTCTCTGCCACTGTACTGACGCCACCTTATCAAGAACTTGCGGAGGTTGAAGTGTTCACCAGTGTGACACTCCTTTCTCAGTCTCTCCCATTTCCATCAAGCTGTACATTTTAATTTTGTATGCTTTCCTTTCATGCTATTTTTGCTAAAGTAGCCCTTAAGAATTGCTTCAGTCTCATATAAATAACTAATATCTTGCATATAAAAAATTTAAAAAAATAAATTGCCAATTATTATTTTATATAGCTTTACTTAGATATGGAAGATTTTGCTAAATCTAAGCATAAAACTATATATCTGAAACCAATATCTGATTTATTTAAATATAAATATATTTAAATTGTTGCTCTCGCTGTATAAGTGTGAAGGTGTGAGTAAAACACTTTCTGTATGTGAGTGTGCATAAATCTGGATCAATTCTATTATCCATACGTATCCTACACAGTGTCAGTGTGATCCACTGTGTATTAATTTCCCTGTCAAACACGGTGATTATAACATCCAGGATCAGCATGACAGACATTGGACGGAAAGTCACATGCCAGCCATGAATGAGTGATTGTGTGTTAGAAATAATGATTTCCATTAAACTCACCTTTCCTTCGCATGTTCTACTTGAATTTCAAGGACTCAGTGCTGTGCAGTGAATGCTTGAATTGCTCAGATTCTCCTTAAAAGAGGAGGCAAGCATCAATGTACTTCAGCTGGCAAGCCCATACAAGGCAAAGTACCGCTGTGCTTAAAATACTAATGAATAGTATCCCTGGGCAACAGCTCTAAGGATCTCATTGGGATTTTTAACTTCAATATGTGCAAACGTATGCGTTAATTTGGCCTCTCCGCTTGTCTTTAATAAGCTTAGCACTAGACTACAGGCATCCTAGAGAGACATATATCTTGTGCTTATTGTGCCGGTGTGTCTCTGTGACATGCAGGTGTGTTTTTGTGACATACAGGTGTGTCTTTGTGAGATGCAGATGTGTTTCTGTGACATGCAGGTGTGTCTATGTGAGATGTTTACACATTATATACAATACTGTGCAAAAATCTAAGGCACCGGTAAAATAAAAATCTGTAAAGTGAAGATGCTTTCAAATATGATGAAGTGCAAAGTTTCTAAATATAAAATAAATATCATAAAGGACAAACAGAAAATAAAAACAAACACCAAAAAAAAAAAAATGGGAGGGAATATTTGTTGTGTGCACCCTTTGCCTTTAAAACTGCATCAATTCTCTTAGCTACACTGTTGTGTAGTTTTATTAGACAATCGGCAGGTAGATTGTTCTGAGCATCTTGGAGAACTTGCCACAGTACTTCTATAGGCTTTGGCTGTCTGCCTTGCTTCTGTCTGTCCGAGTAATCACAGACAGCTTCGATGATGTTGAGAGCAGGGCTCTGTTGAGACCATACCATCTTTGGTAGAATTCCTTGTTCTTCTTTTATAAAGTTTAAATTTGGACATCTTTAAAAAAAAAAATTCTACTGACACGCTAATGCAGTACTTTGCACAGTACTGTGTGTGTGTGTGTATATATATATATATATATATATATATGGGTGTGTGTGTGTGTGTGTGTGTGTGTGTGTGTGTGTGTGTGTGTGGTTCCTCTAGTTTACAGCACGGATCGGTAATAATGGCCTTTCATATCTAAAGTGGGTCTCGAGGGATTTCCGCAATTCCTTAAAGGTCAAGTAGCATAAGCCTGTGTCTGGGTCAATATGTGTCTGTGATTATCTCAGTTATCCATGTAAGTGCACATCCAGTTGTGTGTGCCTGTCGGTCTTTCAGGACCGTATTAACTGTTTGTACACACAGTTTTCTTCCCAATGATTCCGCTGTACTTTCATTACCCATGAATTGTTCAATAACTTACCACCCTTGGGTTTTCATCAATTTCAATCCCTCTCTCACAGCCTGTGACAGTTCCACTGTGACCTGTCAACCAGCAAGTGTACATACATTAAATTGCATAAAACCTGTTCTCTCCCAGCATTTGTAATACTGAAATTCAAAGGAAGGCCTCTCTACAGATAAGCTTAACTCTTTTTTCTAATAAGCCTCTTAATTTTGTGCTTGGTTTGAAGGCAGTGTTTTTTCATTACCTACACATTCTATTCGGTTCATTTCAGTGCACACCAAAGTTTCAAAGGGTTGTGTGAAAAAAATATCAGAACATTGCTACTCCTGAAATCCAGCAGTCTTAGTAACCTCTCTTTCTCTCCCCCCGTCAGGATATCGGTGTGTGACGAAGACAGGCTGACCCACAATGAGTTGATCGGCGAGTCAAGAGTGGCCCTGCGGCGGCTGAAGCCGGACCAGGCTAAACACTACAACATCTGCCTGGAGCACCCACCTCCGGTGAGAGAAGAGAGCAAGGGGACAGGGTTCAGGGCGGGGACACGATTACCTCTCAACAATGGAGTGCTCCACACTGTAACCACTTAGAACATTCACAGCTTTCACCCCTGTTATTTGTTGTTACCAAAAAATTACTACGCTTAGTTGCACAACACAAAATAACAGATACCGTAGTCTAAAAAAACAAGATCTGCCCAACAAATGACTCATATCACATTGTTTTTTAAAAGCTTTTAAAATAAATCCTATGCATTTTCAGCAATTTTTACTTTATAATCCTTCAACTATTTTTTCTAACATTGCTCTCCCATTCTGCAATAAAGACATTCAGTTCACCTTCTCTCTCCCTTCTCCCACCACCATGAGTATGGCTCTCAGTTCACCTTCCCTCTCCCCTCTCTCCCAGCTACCTTCTCCAACCACCATGAGTATGGCTCTCAGTTCACCTTCCCTCTCCCTCTCTCTCCCAGCTACCTTCTCCAACCACCATGAGTATGGCTCTCAGTTCACCTTCTCTCTCCCTCTCTCTCCCAGCTACCTTCTCCAACCACCATGAGTATGGCTCTCAGTTCACCTTCCCTCTCCCTCTCTCTCCCAGCTACCTTCTCCAACCACCATGAGTATGGCTCTCAGTTCACCTTCTCTCTCCCTCTCTCTCCCAGCTACCTTCTCCCACTACCATGAGTATGGCACTCCGCGGTATTTCCTGCTACTTGAGAGAGGTATTTCCCGGTTCTCTCCCTTTCCAGCAATATCCCATTTTGTCAAATCACAAATCATAGAAACAAATTTCGTGTTTTTTAAAGTCAAACTGCAAAGTGTTAGTGTTGGCACAAAGCCAACTCTACACACCACTCAGTCATCACCATTCTTCCTGTCAAGTATGGCAATATGACATTACAAATTGAGGAAAAAGGATTAAGGAAAGGAAATTCTTGCTCCAGGCCAAATAAATTGTTCCGCAGGGCAATGACCCAAACATTGCCACAAGCCAGTGTGCAAAGTTTGCAGACTTCTCCAAGACGTAATTGCTGCTAAAGATGCTTCAACCAGTGTTTTGAATCAGAGTGGTCAATACAATACACAAACGTTTCTTTGCAGTTTTTGCTGGCATCTTATAAACTGATTTCACCCATGAAATAATTTATTTTGAGCATTCAATCTTTGAATAAAAATAATCACTTAAAAATTATTTGTAGACATTAAACAATATGGGCCGTCACACTCATTCCATACTTAGAGACCAGCAAACAACGCAGTGCACATCGATAATGCATGAATAATGAGGTATCGACGGCACATTAATTACGGAGAAATGGGGAGCCGCGTGGCATTTTGTCATGAGCAACAGGATTTTGAAGACACAGAGCATGCAGGGTATAAAAGACTAGTGATGAGAGAATGGCAGTTATGTGGTGCAGAATTTGTAGTTAGAGAGGGATTAATTCCTCAAACATCACCATTGAATCCACAATATTGGGAAGAAAGGCCATCTGAGTGAAAGCCACGTTTTAAATAGACTCCAGAGAAGTCAACAGATGTGGCTGTGAGAGGAGGAGGAAATAAGAAGCCGGATTTGGAAAGGGCAAATGTCATGTATGCACAAACAGTGAATCATTAATATTTGCATTCATTTTTTTTTAAAAATTTCAAATAAACTATACTGAGTTCACAGTATTGGGGCATTTTATGTTAATTTAATTTAAATTTATATTTTATTTTGGAGGAGTACAGAACTGGGTAAAGTGGCATTTGAAAACCATAAAGTGTTCATTGCATGTAAATATAAGTGTAAGTGTAAGTAAATCTTCTGTATTGCATATTTGTTTTTTTATTTGTGAATACCTCTTATTTTTTAATGTGAAGGGCACCAATTTTTTTAGTTAAGACAGGTTGAACGATACAAAGTTTGCAATAATTTATAAAAGATTTTTATAACTGGATTGAGTTATACAATTATGTATGCAAATTGTTTTGACCTTCTTGGATTCAATTTTCTGGAGGCAATATTTTACAATTATCACGATGGATACACAAGCTGGCAGATGCACACAGCTGTTTTCTAGCCTGACCACACAGGAGCACAGCACTGCGAGATCACACAAAGTGAGGCAGAGAGAGAGAAGATCATTCAGTATTCCAGCACTCTGCTGGCCATCAATATTAATGAGGCCCCAATGTTTAACCGAGACACAGCGAGGGAGACAGAGGAGGAGAGAAGCAGTGATGGAGAGTTTAGTGTTTTGAGTACTGGTACAGACAGAAGAAAGAGAATAACATTATTGGGGGTTTTTTTTCCAATTCACTGAAAGAAACACAAAAGTACATGAATAGAGTTAGAGCCGTTTGTTTTAAATGATAGAGGTTTGTATAGACTATTGGTTGGCTCTTGTGTATTCCTGTATAAGGGAACAGCAATGCTGCTAGGCTATAGTGGGGAAATCAAGGAATAAAGTGGGGATGTAAGTGCATATGACTGAGTGTCTTTATGAATGCATATTTTATTACTCCTGTGTGAAGGGCTAAGGCAGGCACCTCTGTCTTACTGACTCGGAGAGGCATCAGTCATTTGTTATTTGTCATTTGAGTCATTTGAATTGAGTCATTTGTTTATTTAAATTCTAAGGCCTTTTTTTCTGGTCTATTAATTACATACTGTTAAGTAGAGATTTTCAACGCTGTCGTAGATCTGGACACCTGCAGAGCGATAATAGGAGCAGGGATCCTGTCCAGGAAAAACAGGACTGCTCATTTTCATTTTGTAAATAATCAGTGAGTTAGCTCACTGCAGCTAGTTTAAAGTTTTTTAAAGTCTATCTTATGAACACTTTTGCTTATTATGTGGAAATTTGTTTCATGAAGAATTATGGCAGACACTGCTAATTGCTAATTTCTGATTATAAAGAGTGACCTCAATTCTGTTCAAAGATGCATGGGGGATCCCTGCACTATATTGAAAAAGCCCTGAAGTCAGACTTGAAATAGCAGTCACATCTGATCTCTGGTGATCTCTGGTCTCAGTTCTTCAGTTACACTTGCCAGAAATGATTTGTTTTCTGTCCGTTTAAACGTTTTGTGACATGAAGCATGCATAAACATTGTCAGTCTTTGATCTCTCTGTAAGTAGGGACAGGGTTGCATTATAAATGCAGTTTAGACTTGTTCTGCGTGTCCTGAGACTGTAACTGCTGTTTTCCCACTCTGTGAAGCATTTTTAAACACTTTTTGTCTGATTCTTAAGCGTGATTTTGGAAGGGAATGAATGTTAAAGAAATCTTCTCTCCTCCCCACAGTGGGAAAACGAGCAGCAGAGGTGTCTGGAAGAGAGGGGGCGACTCCTACTCACCCTGCAGTTCCTGCCTCAATCTGGCGAGCGAGAGAAGGACGGTGGAGTGGCAGAGAGCGACCGTAGTGGCCTGCATGTGGGGATCCTGCGCTGTGCCCACCTGGCCGCAATGGACGTCAATGGCTTTTCCGACCCCTATGTCAAGATGTGAGATTTCGGTGGAGTAGGGGTGCAGACAAGTAGATCCACAGACAGCCCTGTTTGGGACAAACTAGATGCAAGATAGGCTTCTGAGTCATTTGTTCATTGTGACCGGGTGAGCATAGTGGAGGTGCACAGTGGGCAAGGCGACTAGTCCTACTCCCTCACCCTCCCTGTGTGTGGTAGTAGGAGTCTTAGCGACGAGCCAAGACGCATTAGCACGTTTTACGATTTTTACTGGGTGAAAGAAAAATTATTTATTTTTAAAACTAGACTACAGGGAGAAACTGACACTGAGAACTGACAGGAAGGAGCAGCAAGAATAGTTTAAGGGGATCTGGGAGAGAAAAAGGGATGAGTGAAAGAAAGGTAATGGAATAAAACAACAAAAGACAAGTGGCTCAGCTGATAAAGGTGCTGGCTAGACCTGAGATACAGAGATCACAGGTTTGAATCTTGATCATGTTATTAGCTGGGTTCTTCAAGTGGCAGAGCAGAATTGGCTGAGTTCCTCTGAGGATGGTTTGGAAAGGAGTCAGGATCATTTTTTTCTTGGTTGCTAGTCAGCGGGGACCCCTGTAATATCTCAGGCGCTGGTGAGCTTGTGGTGTTAATGGTGAAACAACAATCAGCTCTAAGCCCTCTCATTGGGCTGCATGGTAACGTATTGAATGGCTTGTAGGTGGGAGGGTTAGAGGTGCTTACTTTGTCTGTACATACATTGTCTTCCCGAGAGAAGCAAAAACAGTACAATATTTTTCATTCTAAAAAAATTTGAATTAAATGCAGATATATGGAAGATGGAGCGCTGCACTTGGTTGTATTTAATGAGAGGACTAGCAGAAAGAGGAGCACGGCAATAGATACAGAGAAATTCTGTACAAATAGCAGTAAGGACAGTGACCCCCCACCCCCACACACACACACACTCAGACCTCACACACACCCTCAAATCCAGTATCTCTCCTCTTTTTATAACTGACTGAGACACAGTGCTTTTTTCACTAGCAGGGTAAATGTGTGTGTGTGTGTGTGTGTGTGTGTGTGTGTGTGTGTGTGTGCGCGCGCTGCGCTCTCATCTTTCGCTGTCTTTCATCAGAAACAGCAAATCGGAATTTCATGGAAGTTGGTAGACTGTTGCCGCAAAGGCAGAAAACCTAAAATGTATGAGTCTATGTGCCTGTTTTCCTGTGTCTGAAAATAACGTAACCCCTTCTCTGCCCCTTTGTTTCATCTCAGATACCTTAAGCCAGACCTACACAAGAAATCCAAACACAAAACTGCCATCATGAAAAAGACTCTCAACCCAGAATTCAATGAGGTATTTCATCTTGCATCAACCAGATTGTACTATGTCCTGCATGGATCCTGTCTTCCAGGGACGGGATTACACCACAATCATTGAGTTGTTGTCTCTAATTTTCTTTTCACAGGTTTTTAATTGGTAAGAAGAGAAGAGTTCTTCCAGTTTATGACTCGATTTAAATTAATTAAAGTGATTGAAGATTGAGTAATTCAAGTAATTAAGTAATTAAAAATGCTAGTTTGAACGTACATTTAAGGTTTTCTGTTTAAAGCTAATCCTTTTATAATTAGCACATTTACAATGGGAAGGCTTCTGAGGGGCTTGGAGTGGGTAAAGGTGCTCGGCTGAGTTTGGGCTTAGTCCTATGATTTAGATTCGCAGACTGTCAGCGGGACTCTCAAGCAGAAAAGTAAAATTGGTAGAACACAGCCAGGGATTGGGTGGGCGTAGATCAGCATTGTTGTTCTATTCTACCAGTAAACAGTGACTCCTGTCTACATTCCCGGGATCCCAGTGGCCTGCGGTGGTTTGTATCACGGAGATATGTATCTAATCAGTGATTTCAAAAATTAGACAAAACTTTGAGAAATAATTGTTGACTTGAAAGGTAAATATAGAAAAAGAAACACTGGGAAATTCTTATGACAAAGTAAAATATCTAAAACCGTCTACATTCACTACAGTATTGCTCTGCAGTCTGTGTCACACAGATTTAATTTGATTTGAAAAAGAAATCTGCACACTGCATGTTTTAATGATAATTAACCTAATAAACTAATGTGCCCTTTAGTCATTCATGACTTAACCGATTGCCTTAAAAACTAAACACATTTAGAGTTAAGCCGCTGAACATCACAACTAAGAACAGTCAGCCCCATTAGTCCAGCAAAGGTCCCTGTTTAGAAATGAATGCAGAATTGGACAAGGAACCTTTATGAACGCTGCCTTCTTGCCTTTTCATAATGAATATCTTTTGAGTAAAGTAACATCTTTTTCCCAAACAGGAATTCCACTACGAGATTTCTCTCTCAGAGTTGTCAGGGAAGACCCTGGAGGTTACAGTTTGGGACTATGACCTGGGCAAATCTAATGATTTTATTGGTGAGGGGGCTTACTGCAGTATTGGTGGCTACCCTTTTGACACATTCACTATGTTTTTTATATGTTTCATTGCATTAAGATAAGCTTTGCTATTTCTTTTAACTTCAAGTTTACATATTTGTATTACATACAAAGAATGAACAAGAGTATTTCAATTCAAATGAAAAGCCTATGGACAGTTATGTCATTATTAGAATTGCCATGCAAGTCATCTTTTTTTTACTGATAAAAGTTCTTATGATAATAACGGCAGTATATGTGTGGTAGGTGGAGTGTCTTTGGGCTGTCAGTCACAGGGAGAACCTCTCCGCCACTGGTTGGACTGTCTGCAAAACAAAGGCCAGAGGGTGGAGCGATGGCATACACTGACCAATAAGCTCCCAGGATCCACCTATCATGACTGAATGACCTCTGTATTTCTGTAAATTGGTAAAGTATAAAGCCAGCTTTCCTTGCATTCTAAGCAGAATATTATTGACGTTTCCCGTAATTAAAAGTTCCACGTATGATCTTCCCACGGAGGAAAGCACAAAGGGGAGATCAGGGGATTCAGAGACAGAAAGAGAAAGGTGATAGAGGAGTGCTTGGGTGGCAGTTTTTGAGGAGTACATCATACAGAACTGGGCTATGATTTCGTGTTGACAAACGTCTGACCGTTTTGGTCTTAAGACATATGCTGGTCGTTATCAAGCTACACTTTGTCCTACATCAATAACAATCAGTTCTTCCATATTAGCTTTTGTGTGTTAAATCTGAAAAAAGTAATTTGTAGACAAATGTAGCCATCTATCTCTATTCCTTAATCCACTTCTCTGTTTCTGTTTTAATCCATGTTTCTGTTTATCTTGTCTGTTCAGGCATAATATTGGATAAATGCATAGTGCAGTAAATTATATATTTCCTTGTCTTACTTCTTGTAATTATGCAGTGTTGTTGTGTTCAAATGTACCGTAAAACCGTTACAGCAAGTGTTCACATTACTTGTAAATATTTCATTCTGAAGACGGCAGGGGGATTCAGAGTAAAAATCGATTCTTGTAAAATGTTACAGAATAAATAAGGGCGACAGACTATATAGCGCATTTCATCACATGATCAAAACACCACGGTTTCACTTGACATGCTGCCAATATACTGATCCTTCCAAACCACTTCATATGGCAGTCACTTTCGCACCTGGTCCCCACACATCAATTGTTTGTTTTTTAATCTTTTTAAAGAATTGGTTCACAACAGAAGTTTTATAGTTTTTGTTGACGCTGTTTTTGTTATGTATTTAATAGAAAGTGTGATTTCTGTTCACTGGCTATTCATTTCATTGGGGAGATGGCATTTATATGACCGCTTTTCATTGAGATTTTCTTGAGATTTTTTAAATTACTAAATCTCTAGTATTAAAGTGGAATTTGAAAGTTCAGTTCTTCAGTTTCATGATTATTGCATTGCTGTCATCATGTGGTTACAAATGTATACTGCAACTTGCTTTGTGGGATCAAAATAGGTTGAATCTGTCGTAAGTTTAATTTTAGATTCATTCCATGCCACTTTTGTTTTGAGCAATCGATTCTGTCTTTGATGTTGCTTTTTGCTGGAAGTTGGATGGAATTCTAATTAGATCCTGATGAATTCATATAAAGAAAGGGGTGATACAACCACCCAGCCTATAGAGACCTCTGGGAACATTCAATGAAATACCCTGGTGAAAATCTTGAGTGAGATCCTATAAGATCCATAAAGACCCCCTAAAATCCCAGTCTTGGCTAAAAAATTGATTGATTCATTTTTCCAATAGCCTGTTCAAACTCTGGATCCTTGGAAGATCTTGCGCAAATAGTATCTTACTAAAGATCCCTGTCAGAAACATAGTCCTGTGAAGGTTCTTGACCAGGATTATGTTTTTGTACAGGAATTATAACAGGACCTCTTCCCTAACAGATATTACCTAGGATTAGCTAGAAGTTAAAGAAGACCTTCGTTTATTTTCCTAAAATGGTAACATAACGTAACATAATAACAAAGTGGAGGTTAAGGAGTGGGCTGAGAGACACACTGTCACAGAGAGAGCTGAGGGAAACACTGTCTAAGAGTGGGCTGAGGAACATGCTGATGGACACAGACTGAGGAAAAAGTGGAGGACACAAACTGGGGGACAAGCTGAGGGACACATTGTTAAGGAATGGGCTAAGAGACACACTATCACAGAGTGAGAAAGGAACACACTGTCAGAGAGAGAGCTGAGGGACACACTGTTAAAGAGTGGGCTGAGAGAAACATTGTTTAGGAGAGGGCTGAGAGACACACAGAGTGTGTCTGTCACTCTGTTACAGAGTGAGGTGGGGGACATACTGTCACAGAATGAGCTGAGGGACACACTGTCACCAAGTGAGCTAAGGGACACACTGTCACAGAGTCAGCTGAGGAACATACTGTCCCAGAGTGAGCTGAGGGACACACTGTTAAGGAATGGGCTGAGAGACGCACTGTCACAGAATGAGCTGAGGGACATACTGTCACAGAATGAGCTGAGGGACACACTGTCACAGATTGAGCTAACAGACACAGTGACACTGACTGGGCTGAGAGACTGACTGTCACAGAGTGAGCTGAGAGACACACTGAAGGACACACTATCTCAGGGCAGGCATAGGGACACACTGTGACAGAGAGGACTGAGGGGCACACTGTCACCATGTAAGCTGAGGTATACACTGAGGGACACATGATCAAAGAATGAGCTGTGGGACATACTGTCCCAGACTTATGTTTCAGAATATGCAGAGTTGTTCACCCTCAATCATGGAGAAAGAACAGCACCCCCATGCACAGTTTGCACTCATGGGTTAAAAATGATAATGATCATTATCACGATCCAGATGAGGTGGAAGTGGCAGTGGAAATCTGTTTAGTTTTGCTTGTAACAGAGTTCCACTGTGAAGGTAAGTTTTGTTTGTACCTTTACAGTGGAAAGAGAGTGTTGGTTCAAACAGTGATCGCTAAGGACTGGTGTTCGGCAGTCTTTTAAAACAACACAATAATTTAGGAGATGGGCACAGTGGAGGAATGGGGTAGTTGCTGCATAATTTTTTTGTTGCACCTTGTTACCCTTGGCTGACTCTCTCTCCAAACATTTTAGAAGTGATGAACCTCATGTATCAGCTAAGTATCAAACCTCAAAAAGCAAAAAGCGTTTGCTGACATTTTCTCTATAGTCCATCCATTTACTCTCAGCAACAAAAACAGGCAATTTTAAGCCTCTGTTTGTGCCCCGCCCATACTAAAAACATTTTATGTGATTTAGAGGTTAATTACCATCGTAAAAAAGCACCTCTGTTAATTTTCTATTAACAAAATTCATGATCACAATCAAAGTATGCACTCATTTTTTTAGGTACACCCACTTGGTGCCAGGTCGGAACCCCCCTTTGCCTCAGATCAGCCTGAATTGTTTGCCTGAATTTCCATGTGGCGAAGAGTAGCCATGACAGGATGTACCTGGTCACCAACAATGTTTAGATGTTTTAGACTTTTGGCGTTTAAAGTGTACCAGAAAAAGCGTTCCCTACATCATTACACATCCGGCACCAGTCTTTACTGTTGAAACTAGGCAGGATGGGTCTATGGACTCCACCATCAGCTTGATGCAACAGGAATCATGACCTGGCAATGTTTTTCCACTCCTCCATTCTCTAGTGTCTGCATTCCAAAGAAATCAGCTTCTCAGACTAGACCTGGGACGATAAACTGAAAATTACCAAATGCAATTTTGTACATTTCAGTAATCTTTGGTGATCATAAAATGTTACTTTGCACAGGCTACGGAGGTGCAGAGAATATATGAAAGCGGTTTTTTTTAAAACAGGGACATCTTGAGGATTTGATTTGAACACATTCAGGGGTCATCCCAAGCTCTGTGATAAACAAATGTAAACAATGCTTTTTTAGCTGAAAAATATGCCACAATGCTGTCATGTTTTATGATACTGTAGCCTTCGAGAATGTAAATACCACTTTAAGAGTTTTTTTTTTTAAACTGTTGGTTATCGCACATGTCATGAGTTGAGGGAGTGAGTTATAGGGATTAAATTAGTTAATTTAGTTTCTGTTCTTTCTGGGCTCTGGCAATTAGCCTAATCAGCAAATAAAGCAAGCTGCCAAAAGTTAACTGGCATGGAAAACATGAAGCATTTGGAGGGTGCGAGCTGGCTGGAACCAAGGGTGTAGGCTCTGGCTGGAAAGGCTTTAGCTTGGTTGATTTTTACTTAATTAAGAAGTTTATTTATTGACATTAATATGATTTTTCCCCCAGTTCTAGTTAGGTTGTTTTTGTGAGTGTTTCTGGGAGGCAGACATCTTGTTCTATTTGGCTCCATGGTGTACAATGGAAAGTGCACGTCTCCTGGTTGGTCCTCGCTGCGAACGTGCAAACCAGGCTGTCTTTGCAGCGGATGTGCAAACCAGGGACGTGCAAAACATGGGGTGCCTGAGTTTGCAGAAGGACAGCAGCTGGTTCGCAATGGAGACTAATAATATGCGGTGATTCTTTTCTGTCCTTGTGGGTGATTGTGGGGGGGGACATGTGTGTCCATGATCTTAGTTCTGGTGATTTTGCATCTGTATAGTTTGCTATATTCAAAGGCTCAGCATGTGTGCGGTAAGGGTGTTGAGGGCAAGAATACTTGGCTACAGAAGTCCTCAGAAGCAGCCTGGGCTTGTGGCTCCGGCCCATGCAAGTGGCGTACCACAGGGAGTGAGGCAAGGCCGGTAGCAACATCTCTTGGCTACCAAATTGAGGTATAAAACCTGGTCAGTCATTCAAAATAATAACTAAAATGCATTTACAAAAGATGCTTTTAACGTTAATATATTAACCATACTTACAATTTTAAGGTTAGTTACTTACATGACATTACTTTAGCTGGCCATTAAATAACAAAATGTCAATATTTCAGGTATGGCTATGGTGTAGGAAGTTGTACATCAGCATGGTTTTCATCAGCATGGTTTTGTTGCAAGCTGTCATATTCTATATTTATACTCTTGCTATAGGGAGAAGGAGCTGTAAAAATTTAGAAGTGCATCAATTAAAAATAGCTCAATTAAAATGGACACAATTTGCCCAGGGCTACTTTGGTTCAGTAGCTGCATGTACATCTAATGGAACGTGGGAATAAAAGTGCTGAAGTTCAGTGTACATTGTGTGGTGGTTTTAAAGTTTCTAAAAATAATACGCTGCAATTTGCTTGTGAATTTTAGTAGAATTCCTATGCATCTATCATTCCAAATTTTCTGTAGCTGAGATGTTATTAAAATATCAATGGAACAGATCCATTTATGTCTATACCGACTGTTAACTGTGTTACAAGGGAAGATTTACCTGTTACTGCTAGTGCGCATTGTGGCGGATCGGAGGGGATGAGCCTCCCCACTCAAATCCATGTTAGAACGTGCCAGTTAATTGGGTTATCACCTAAACCATATTGTAAACTGGGTCCAGGTGCAGGGAATAAAAGCGAATCAGCTGGTCTCGTTAGGGCTGCAGGAAGGGGAACCTAATGGATCTGATGAGTAGTTATTGTAATCAATCCTGTGGAAAAGTGGAACTCCCACACATGGTGGAGAAGTGAGGTTGGCGAATTCTGCTGTTCTGGCAATTGACCACTATTGGATGAGAGAGGACTGCATCAAGCAGGACCGAGAGCTGGACGAGTTTGGATTACCAGCTGATGATGTGGGGATTTGGATGCGCGTTTGTGTCGTGCGCCAGAAGTCGGACCGACCCACCCTAAAGCCCGGCCGTGGAAGAGGGTGCGTATCTTGCACTTGGTCTTGGTGGTGGGTCCTCGAGGAAGGTATGGCCAGAGTCTCATTAAGTGTGTGTGTGTGTGTGTGTGAGTGAGAGCAACATCCTTAAGCTTTCGAAGTCCACACTAAAAAGCCTGTGTTTCAGTGTCCACTCACTTTCACACCAAGACGCAAAGGCCTTTGCCACCGACTGAAAACCGCTCAATGACTCAGCTCAATGACCAGAAGAAAAGATAGACTGGAGAAAAACACAGGAATTCCATTAACAATAACTATCAAGACATTTTATTTATACAAAATCTTTCTAATTGTACCAATCATACTGCAAGTTAAAATAGAATGAAAGATGCATGCTCTGTAAAGACACAAAAGAAAACATGTTCACAAAAAAATACTATTAAATACAATAATTACAAAGTGGGAGAGACCAATGAGAATCACCGCAATGTTATCTTTAATAGAAGTTCTGAAAAGTAATACCCGGGAAAAAACAGTTACAGCCTTACAGCCTGTAAGCAAGTTAGGGTGTCAGAAGCCGAGAATGTGAGAGGCAAAGGTGCGCAAGATACTTATAACTTTTTTAAGTACGCTTTTCCACTACAAGGCCTTGATTCATTTCTATTTGCCCACTGCCCTCTTGGTTCTAGGTGTCAAGCATGCTGACCAGCTTACTTTCATATCTAGGACCAAGAAGGAACCTGGAAGGTGGATGGGGAAATTTGCCATACTTGATAATGATTGGTCTCACGCAATCTCACACGTTGTGTATGTTGTTGCCATTGTTCAAATATTTTTTTCCTCAAATTAGTAAAATTCTGAAGGAAAACCCTCATTCTAGGGATGCCTAGCCCTTGTGGCTCATCGTTTAGACTTAGAGGATGGCTTCACCATCAACATTTAACTATATCCCTATTAACCACTGAAACTGCTGAATCGCGTTGTTCTTAGTAATGTTCGTTACTTTACGATGTGGCGCTAATTGGCGGTTATATAGCTTTAGGTAGGACACATTTAAACGTGAATTCGTACAGAAGCCATAGTCACTAACGGTTATCCTGAGAAGCCTAGACTGGGCGCAGTTCCATGGCAGTAAAAAAAAAAAACCATCATAACGAGGCCATGACTAAAGTCAGCTCAGCCCAGCGCAGGTTGATTCCTGGTAGTAGTGGAAAGGAGGCATAACAGCATAGTGGATACTCCTCCTAGCATCACATGCTTTAGTGCATTCTTCCTATGTGAATAATTTTAATCACACAGAAGAAAAGGCTGCTGCCAGAGCTGTACCCTAACATTCCCTTGAACAAATAAAAACTAGGAAAAGCTTTGCTGCATCGAATTAAATACAAGGAATGGTTAAGATGTTCATAAACTAATGTTAATGTCTTAATACTTCTCGTTATTTGCCTGGTGGTCACACTCAAATTGGGATCAAGACAGTAATCCAAAATATGGCTCATAAGTTTAATAATTCTTAAAGAAAAAGCACAAAATATAATCATACTTTACAAAATGGATATACGGGCAGAAGTACACATAATATAGTGGAAATGCTTACATATATAAATGCATCAGCCTGCCTGATAGCTTAGTTGAGAGCGTATTAAACTTTTCTTCTGAACTGGATTATTACAAGTGTGTTTTAAGCCATGATAATTTTATCCCCTTCCTTTTATCTCTTTAAATACAAAAGTAAATTCATTAGGCTGCTATGTGAGAAAATATCACAGACTCCAATTAATCTCACAGACATAACCACATTGTCTCACCAATCAACTGTATGTATTCTCTCTTGTATGAATTTTAAAGTGTTTATTCAGTTTGCCTGACTCCGTGAAACACTTACCACAAACAGTACAGCAGTACGGTCTCTCTCCCGTGTGTGTTCTAATGTGGGTTTGAAGATTACCCAGCCCATTAAACTGCTTTCCACAAAGGGTGCAACAGTAAGGCTTCTCTCCTGTATGTACTCTTTGATGTTTTTTACAAGTGTATGCATCCTTAAAACTCATCCCACATTGTGTGCAGCTGTACAGTCTCACTTCTGTGTGTACTCTCTGGTGGTTTTTCAGTGTACCATCATTATTAAAACATTTCCCACATTGTGCACAACTGTATGGCTTTTCTCCTGTATGTATTCGCAAATGGATTTTCAAGCGAGACACATGACTAAATGTCTTCCCACACTGGGGACAAGAATGTGATCTCTTCGCTTTGACCTCTCTCAAATTTCCCTGAGATTTCGGTGTTTCAGGCTGTGACACAGGTACACATCCAATATTATTGGCATGCTCACCCTCCTGAGTTTTTTTACGGTCTAAAGTTTCAGCATTAATGGACTTAGAGGGAGCTGGCTGTTCCGATGTGTTCCAGCTTGACCCATTAGGCTCTGTTTTAATGAGTTCAGACACACTGGTCTCTGAGTCCACCTTCAGAGTGCCAACAATCTGTATTTTGAAAACATCTGAAGGTTCATTAGAATCCAGGTCATTGTCATTCTTAACACAGCGAGATGGCGATTTGAGCTGTGGTGACATCGGTTCTGATAGATCATATAAATTCTCTCTCTCTTTGGTCCTGCACGGCTCACTGAGTTCTCCGCCCTCCTCACTCAGCATGGTCCCTGGGTCCTGCCCCTGGCTGGACCCCCAGTCCTGCTCACAATACTGCTGCTCAATTGGAGATGTTCCTCCAGAGAGGGGGAGAGCTACACACTGTGCAGATTCTGATGAAGAATAAAAATGATTTATTTGGTATTTAGTCTTGGAGACAGGGTGAAGAGTGAAGAAAAATAAACCAAAGCTCTGGAACAGAGAAAATAACAGACTTGCAAAATGATTTCACTCTAATAAAACATTTTGAGTAAACAATAGTAACATTTTCTAACAGTAGGTTTTAAGATCATCAAAATTCAAGAATAGGGAACGGGTGAGAACATTTAAATAAAAGCACAGTATATACTCTACACGCAATACAGTTTATTTTGGTCTTTAAACAAACCAATTTCAACCATGAAATTGGATATTATTTTTTTAAATAACGTTTCCATACTACTAAATTAGACAAAGCCTGACAGCTGCAAACATACTTCAAATCATTCCTATTCATAATTGTTGTGTAACAGCGAGGTGGATTCGTCAAAACACAAGCTTCCGGGAAATTTTACAATTAGTCTCAAATAATTAGAAGCTCAAGACAGTCAATAATAAGGAAAATATCTCCACGTCTTGTCTATTGCATATAAAATATAGAGTTTATGGCTAATTTTCTATTCTATTTCTTCATTTTTGCAGAATGCTGCTTCTGGAAACGGATATGCTTTTGTATAAGTTTAACAGGTTTTTAAAAAGAAATGCAAATTTGGGCCCTATGAACCAAAATAGTCAGATTAATTTAAAATATACAGTTCACTGCAGTAACCATTGTCAAAGACACACACAAATATTCCCAAAACGAATGGTGTGGTTCGTATTTTATTGTACGAGAAATACGTTGTTTTACCTTTACAGAAAAAATTGCAAATTAATAAAAAATGTAAGATGTCTCGTCAATTTATTGGCATTCATTCCAAATGTTATCTAATATTACTCACCTAACCACCCGTTCCCGTCGACTCCAGCTTCCCGCAGCCTTCGCCTCAGACTCTCGATCTCTCTCTTTGCACGGGCAGTTTCCTCTTGATACTCAAACACTGTGCCCCCCACCACCTCCAGTATCTCGCGTACGGCAACCATTAAACGTTCGGTAAGATAAGCATTTAAAAGCTGTAATTTTGTCATTTTAGTCAATCCAAAATACGTTAACAACACAAAGAATCCCACACCAGACTGTCTCTTGAAAATTTATTTTTACTTCCTCATCATGTGACCACGTAATGCGACGCAAAACCGACTATGCTGAGCGTTTAGAGCGTTCGAGGACCTCGAAGTCGGACAAAGCGAGTTTTTAACGAAAACGTTTTCCGTCGAGGTTTTACGTTATGAGCTCATTTTATATCGTCCTTAAGGATGTGGATTAAATTTAGAAATTGCAGTAGGATATTTCCCATCGGCCATCATTTTTAATCAGTCGTCACTATTGGCTACCTAGCTATACCATGTGTAAGGGCAAACATTCTGACAGCCAATATTGGGGGGGAAAAACCCAATATACTGCTTTATATGTAGGCTATTTAAATTACTGCGTCCGGGCCCTAATTATGAAAAACTTAATTAATAACATATAAGATCTTTCCTCGAAGAATTTTTATGATTCAGTTATCCATAATTGCTAAATCGTCAGTTTTGAATGTAATTACATGCACCAAGACAGCCATTTTCAAAACTTATATCTAAGAGTTTAATTTAATCTCTTAATGAGAAATGTTAGGCTACCAGGCCCGACTCCACTGTGGTGGTGTCGCGGGTTGCATTTTCAGAGTACTGTTTCTTATTTCAGAGGTATCACACTCCAAGCACTCAACTCCATCAATCAAGGTTTAACGTGTAAGATCTACGGCAACCACTTAACTCCACGTGAACAGCTCTTTCTCCGCATGGACTGTATTGAAAGTTTAAATGAGGAAAACCTGTCTTTCTGGTGAAAAATTCGACTTTTGTCGACATAAATCCAATTATTTTAGCTTTATGGTGTTTGCTATCAAGTCCATAATTGTAGTACGATCATTTAGGCACATGCCCTAGACTAATGGTTAGTAAGATAAAACAGTGCACCGACTCCTTAGACTTGGGGTTGGCAGGTGTAAGAATTGGAAAAATGTGTTTATGTATTATTCAAATCGGGTTTATTTTTAGCGTAATTTATATATAACTTATTAATTTAAAAATGTTAAAACATAATTAGAGATCAGTAGTAAAATAGTCGAAAGGTCTGCCTAATCTAGCGGACAGTTTGTCATTTAGCCCCTACGTGAGCCCTTCTTGAACAAACAGGAATTAAATTGTGACAAATCCAATTTTCCACTGTCTGCAAACACCTACAACTTTGCATAGAGACGCATTTCCAGTGTTGCAAAAAAGTCTGTATTTGCCTTAGTTTAAGGTTTTGTTGGTCTTTTTTCAAGTGAGTGTCAGTCGGGTCGGTTACACATATTCAAATATTATAAATATAAAAACCAGCATATAAAAAGGAAAAACATTGAGTCCAAGTATTAAGACACCTCAGTACAAGCTATTCAATATTCCATACAGCAAAACATAAATAGAAACAGCAGCAGGCTATTTAACCCGGCATTATTAATAAATTGATCTTAGCTCTGCAAATAGGCTACGCGTCTTTATAAAAGTTATATTAGTTAACAATCAATATGATTTGTAGGAATTTAAATCTAATCAAAATTCTAGGTAAGCAGTAAAAATCCACACTATTAAACGTAGCAAAATGTTCATGAGAGTTCATCTTTTTTGATGGAATTATGGCCCCTCTACGTTAATGTGATAATCATCTTCGCATACATTGGACACAAATAAATTCGATATAGCAATCAACAAGACATCTAACATTGGATAGATGTCTCACAATAAAAAGTCGAACGACATTATACAGTTTAAATTAGTCTATTAAAATCTGTTTATATTCATATCTAAATTTAATTGCACCATTTTCTTGGGTTTAGAATTAAACGACACTCGCTTGCTGTTGAACACTTTCGAGTGTATTTACTGCATCGGTCCGTTGTTCCTGAAGAGTAAATTGAACATTTGAGCGTCGATCTCGATCCTCTTTTCTCCGTTGGAATCATGATAAAATGTGATTCCGCAAACTATTTATTCGGTTTTGTCCGTCACCACTTCGTCTCGCACAAATAAGTGCCGAAACAATGGGCGCAATCAAAGGCTCCTCGCGCAGTGAATGTTAGCTTCGTTTTTTTTCGGGAACCGAGGTGAGGTGAATTAATGCAGCGCGTTTTTGTTAGTTCAATGCTTATTTGTCATATAACCCCCAGTGCAGGTTTGCTATTTATTCATTTCATACGTGAATAAAGACAGGAAAGGGTATGGCATCAATAATGAGCCAAAAGGTTTTGTTATAGGAACTCACTATGTGCTCAGATTTCTTAAACAGTTGGATATGTCTAACCAACCACAGAGCATAGCTAGATAAGAAGTTATCAAGCAAATTTAATAAGATAGCATGTGACAAACAACAAACATAACTGACGTAAACTGATACTGTTCATTCGGTATTAGCCAAATATCTAATTGTTTCTTCAGCACGTTGGTGCTTTCGCCACAGATTAGCACCTTCCTCAGTGCGCTACCTGACCTTGATATTGGATCTAAGTCCAGCAACCGCATCAGCACCGTAGTCACCCGTCGACACCAACAACGCACATCTATTATCTTCGACTCTCATTGGTGCTGTCGGCGTTACCGTAATTGCATTGAAGTTACTGTGTCCTGTAACTCGTGGATCGTCTCGCGTCAAAGCAGTCCCGCGCATTGCCGACGCAATTCCTTGCTTTAACCACTTAGGCAAGTCACAGATTTGTTCACAGAGTTAAAAACATTCCCTGTAAAAAAACTGCTAAATGTGAGGGAGACTTATGGTGCTGCAATTCAGATACGAATTGTTTTGTAGCAGCTAACTGTGTTTGTGTGCATGCAGTGAAATATCCACACACTTTAATAAGCTCCCAGTGCTTGGTAAAGTGATGAAAATTATTATACTAAATCATCCTGTCAAACCAGTTCTTGCCAGACAGCCCATGGCGACTGTAAACAACTCCAGCCAGAACAAATATTGTACACTATTACAACGAAACACACACAACCTAGGACTATATTGTAATGTTTGTGACCAAGGAATTTGCTTTATATACAGGAGAGAGACTTTAATTACTGAATTGCTATGGTAGCAGATGACCGCTAAGCAAATAAACCATGCTACGCACTGCATCAATACAGCTTCAGGACAAATAATCGGATTCCATTCGCTTGCATTGTCGACATACTGCATAAATGTTTTTTTACGTCAACATAATTGCTACGTAGGCTACTACATGTAACAGTAGCTTGTGGGGCAAAATTTGTGGGATAGGCAAGTGAGGAAAAAAATTGTGGAATAGGCAAGTACAAAAAAGAGAATTAATTTGTAAACATAACTAAATGCCACTATTCATATTTATCTTGCTTTTCTTGCCCCTCATCTTTCAAAATTTACAGAAGACGTTTACATGATGGCTCTTCAACTCATTTTAAATGTTCAGACATTGTTCATTTACCAAATTAAACCTGCTCACACTCATCACCTTATTACACAAATGTACGTACTACAATTTTTGAAATATTTTTTAAACTGGTTTCCCACTACTCAGTTCATTTTGGGTAGAGAAACTCTCACTGAAGTGCAGCTTGAGTTCATGCTTCATATTAGAAAATAACCACTGAACAGTGGCAGTAAACTATACCAGGAGCCAGGCTTCAACAAATCTAAAGCCCTTGTGGCAATGGCAATGTCAGCTACCTCAATACAGCATGGAGATCTCAAAGCCAAGAAATCGCTGCGAGGTACTATGACAGTGTATTCCAGTTCCGAGTGCAGACCTCCTGAATGACCTCAAATATCAAATGCCTTACTGCTATTTTAATCGAATTTGTACTCAAAGTTTAGTTTTCCAAAACAGGATGATTATACTCTGACAACATAAATCAGTCGAAGTGTAACTAAGTACAATACAAAATCAGTTAACATAAAAGGTACATTTAGGGTGAAAAATGTAAAACCATTCCCAGTGAAATAGTTTGTCATATAAATGTAATGCATTCATTGATATTTTATTGTTGCCCATAACACATTTCTTACATAACTCAAGATTTCAAAGCTTGTGACCAATATAAACAAAGCTTTGAAAACCGGTGTCTATACAAGGACCACTGAGATAGAATATCTCATTCTAAAACAATGAGTGTCTTTACGACTACTGTATTAGTTAATTCTTCAAACCCTAAAACAAGATAAAATAATATAAATAGGTTAATAATACAAATAAAGAGGTCCTCTGTTGTGAATGAGGAAAAGTCATTTAGGAATCAGAGCAAAAACTGTAATAACGTTTGGGCAGTTTGTCTTAAAATAGAATATTAAAAAGAGAACATTTTCCCCCCAAACATAGCTGTATTCATCTTCAGTTAGATGAAGGGTAAACAAAGTGGTTGCTGAAATAAATTGTTTAAGAAGAACCATTAGAAGTGACAGTTACTTAAATTATTCGTTCAATTACAAATGCCATGGTAATTTGATGAAACCAAGGCTCAGGTCCACTAACTGTGTCATGTGATGAGACTCCAATCCACATTGTAACTCTTCTCTTTTGTTTGGTTCTTTGAAGCTTGGTGAATTATTTTTAATCTTTAGCTACTGTGAATCTATTCTACCTAAACTCAAAGCTAAGCTCCACTCCAGCTCATCAAGAGCATTTGCTCACCTTTAGGAGATAGGAGATAAGAGAAAGAGAAAAGGAACAGGAAAACAACGTTACCAGGCAGCTCCAAATAAGGCAACATAGCTAAGAGACACTTAGGAAAGCCATTACAACGCAGGTAGAAAGTCGCCCACCATGCTGTATCCCAGGGGAAATGGGCTGTGGAGCTCCAGGAGGAAACAGCACTCAAGAACCGATGGTACCCAAAAAAACAATTAATGTAATCAAAGTAATACAGCAAATGTAGCCGTTTCTTTAAACTAACTTGATAAGCAACACAATCATGTTGCACATATTTATTTAACCAAAGTAAAGCTTGATATTATTGTTCCTAACTTGGCCCTTAGGTTTTAAAATTGTGTTCAGCATACAATGGCATAAAACAATGTTTCAGCAATTAGCAATTTGTATCACATCAGAAGTTAACCTTGTAAATGTCAATAGTGATATTTCCACTTACCTAAGTAACACATGAGTGCCGCCAAGTTCAGACCTGTGTGGGTTTCACTCGCTAGGTAGGTCTGGATGTGGCCAATGCATGCTGAGCAGAAGGAGGCTTGGGAGGCACAAGACAATTAATCAATCTCAATTAAATCAGATCATTGATTAAGAAATAGCATTCTTGATTATAGCCCTGGCTGATCAATAATGGGCACAACTATTACAAAATAAACAGCACACAACTTTCTATAAGGTGACATTACAATTACAATGCTCAGTACTGCCTATTGTTTTATCCAAGCTAGCTCACAAACTAAATTTTTAAAATGTACCTTTGAGTTGTGAAATAAGGAGATGCCAGTTCGGTTCGCCATCCTAGGTGGAATAATGTTGGTACATACATTACATATAGCATGGTAAATGTATTAATTAAGTTTTAACTTATATTCACATAACTATGTAGACACAATTACAGTTGTCGTTCACAATGCTATCACTCATTACTTCTCCCTTACGTATGCTGTGGTTTACTGTCTCTCGTGTGATTTTTGAGGTGATTCTGCAGACTGCTTGCCACAGTGAAAGTCTTTGGACAGTATATGCAGCGGAAGGGTCTCTCTCCTGTGTGAACTCTCTTGTGTTTTTTTAGAGTATCACCATCGTTGAAGGCCTTCCCACACATGTTACACGAGTATGGCCGTTCCCCCGTGTGGATTCGCAGGTGCCTTTTAAGGTTTCCTATTTGAGTAAAGCTCTTCTCACACCACGTGCATCGGTGTGGTTTCTCCCCAGTGTGAATTCGCTGGTGTCGCCGTAAGTCTGCTGACTGAGTGAAAGACTTCCCACACCAGTTACAGGTGTATGGTCTTTCACCAGTGTGAATCTGTAGGTGTGCTTTGAGATTACAGGCTTGACTGAAGAACTTCCCACAATGGAAACAGTGTTTCTCTCCACTGTAACCAACTAAATAATTATCTATTGGGGCTTCATCTGCTTTGGCTTCAGCCTCTACAACCTTAGACTCTTCTGTGTGCCTTAGTCCAGCTCCATTGGTCTTCGAGGCAACATTTGTAGCAGCTTCATATGGAGCCTCAACGGCATCACCTTGTGTTTTGATGATTAGGACTTGTTCACTGGACTGTTCTGTCTTTAAGTCTACTTCGCCTGGCTCAGTTTTAACTTGATCTGGCCTTAGGCTGGGTAAAGATTCTGGCTCTGCAGTGTTGAATGACGGCATCTTTGCAACTGTATCTTCTGCAATGTGAATGACATTGAGTTCAGAATTTACATTCAAAGAAGGCGACACCACAGACATGGCTATTTCCAGTGCCAGCTTCTTCAGTCCAGGTGTAACACACTCCGATTCAGTCTCCGCCACACAGCCAGAGTCCGGTCGATCAAGCTCCCCTTTTCTCAGCCTGGTCCTCTGCTGGTCGGCAAGCTCCTGTTTCTCTGCAGTCAGTGCTGGCTCGGTGTCCTGCCCCTCACTGGTTCTCCACTCCTCCTCACAACATTGCTGTTCAATGGGAGACATTCCTCCAGAGACTGCCAGAGCAATGGGCTGTGCAGAACCTGATGACAAAAAATTGTAAACAATAGAATTACTACCTAAGGACTTGCATGGTCATGGGAAGCAACGATTGGTTACGCTAGCCTGTTTTTGATCCATTGGTTTTCGCTAGCTGGTTTCCTTAAAAACTGACGCCTTGATTCTCAACTAAATAATATATAGATTACGTACCTACTTACTATTTGTTTAGCTAATAAGATAACTAACTGTTTAATCTAGTTTAGTAAACTAGCACGCTTATTAGTGGCTGGTGGTGCATCACACTTAAATTACCTTTACAGTCGATACATGTTCTTGTTAGCATAGCACATCATAAAAACACAAATGCAACAGGGGGAGTTAAATAGTAATCGGACAAGGGGATCTTACCCGACCAGGCTGTCTCAGCGTCAAACACGACTTCCCGCAGCCTTCGTCTGAGACACTCGTTTTCTCGCTGTGTTCGGGTAGTTTCCTCCTGGTACTCAGACACCGTGTCACCCACTACCTCCAATATCTCCCGCACCACCACCATTAAACGCTCTGTCAGATATTGATTTAAAATTTGTAATTTAGTCATTTTACAAAATAAAAGCAGACAAAATCCAAACAATGAACTGAACCAAACCTCTTCCCGTATGACTGATGACGTATGGAGTTGATTTCTGTTACACGCGTCACGTGACAAGAGGGACGATATCAGATAGACATGGAAAAATTAAATAAAAATATTTAACATGAAGCTTTACTCTCAGAAATAACTTAATGTTCCAACAATTTAGACTTTTCAGATTCAAATCCAAAAAATGTAATTTTCGGATTGAGACAACTGTAGCATTATATCCCGCCCCGTTGCAAACATTCCCTGGATTATCACGTGATTATCATAACATCGTATAGCGATGTGGGAAATACTGCCTCTAGCGTTGTAAATGGACATCGACGCGTTATCTTATTTTTATTCCATAAATAAATAAGAATTCAAATCTTTTGTCCTTATTTCAACTATTTAAAAAGTTTTCTTATATGACTTCATTTCATTTTAGTCAGTTTTGCTGATCAATTTGAAGCCTAGATGTTTTATATAAAAACGATACTACTCGTAACAGGTCAAATCTGTTGTTTATTTATTTGTTGGGGTATCACTTAACACTGAGTTAACATACAAGAAGCCGGGCGCCTGCTGGCAGGTGGTGTCATCGAGACTCGAGACTGGAGCTAAACCTCAGATACAGACTGTGAAGCCCGCAGAGATACAAGTGGCTCGAATATTTTCGAGAGATGGCGAAGAAAACATTTTTATTTAACTTATTAATGTTATTTAAGGAAAATAATTAAAGCTACAAATTTAGTAGGAAATATTATACTGTAGCGTTTTCTCAGAGTGCTACTATTAGGGGATGGCTAAAGCCCATTGGCAGGGGAAACGCTGCCTGCCATCCCCGTTACACAACCCCTTCCTCAGGGCCGACCGTCCCGGCGGCCTCAAACCGTTCTGTATGGCTGCAGGCTTAGTCCGCCAACCGAGGCGGGGGCCGTCGCCGGCGTGTTCCCCTGGTTTCCCTGGCTCAGATTTCCCTCCGGGTCTCTCCTCGTCGGCGGAAGAAGGGGCCGGCGAGCTTGGCAGGGGGCCAGGCGGTCCTGATGCAGCACC
>JAOYSI010041403.1:0-28107 GCA_025775065.1 Hiodon alosoides
ATAAAACTGATTGAGTGAAAACTTCAAAACATTCTCCTATCGCTTCATTAAAGAACACGCGAGGACTAGAGTAGATAAAATGTCGTCCTCGACAATATACACGCTTTGTTTTTGTCGAGTCTGGCACAAACAAATAGTGCAAAAAGTTGATTTGTAAACTATAAGAAACGACATCGTTTTATCGAGCCTGGTAATTTGAGGACTCATTTCCAACGCTGCGATTAACTTACTGTGATACTCCGCAGTCTTCGTGCCTCTCACTATATCTTTGTGTTCGGATCCATCTTTGACTTTCACCTTCAATAATATGTATTTAAAAACTCCGTCAGGATCGATTTCCACATCAGCCACTTGTTTCAGTGTACTCTCCATAACTATTCCAACAATATCCCAAGTTATATTATCTCATTTGTGCAATTTATAGAACAGCGTTCAACTGATTATCCAATGAAGTTCCAAATCGAAAATAAGACCTCGCAGTACGTACAGGTTATTTTAAAATTTAAAGGCATAGCACCTACTAAACTCAGTACTTCTGACAGGAGATAAAAAGTACTCGACAGAGCCGAATTGTCTGTTAATGTAACTCAGTAGGTCACAGCTAATAACAGCTAATGTTTTATTATCATTATTATTTAAAAAGTTTAATAAAACGTAATTCAATTCAACTTGACAGAACAGAAAATGATAGGTTATTGCCTTCGCTTTCTGAGAACCCCTCAGTTTGGAACCCTTTTATTTGGAAAATAATCTATGATAAGATTTTTGGGTGGGTATATACCAAGGTTATCTTGTTCATAAAAAATTTATTAACAATGAAAATCCGTTATGTATTCTTAACTGTGTCTAAATACATGTCTCAAGATGTTTAGAACATTTGATATTATGGTCACTGGTTGTGGCAGCTATGTTTTGCTCATTTAATATGGAAATATCAATTTTAGCTTTCAAACTAAACCCATTTCACCGAATACTAGGTTTGTGTATATATAGGTAGTGTATCACCATTCTGGCTTCTTTACCTCAGTCACAATGAGTTTGTACTTTACACAGAAGTGACCAGCATATGACAAGTGAAAAACAGCTATAACTGGATCTCAAACTTGTACTGCACACTGGACGATTGCAGAATAGTGTATTTCGCACTGTGACAGTTACTGCCGTTTCCTTCCTGGTTGACTGTGATTAGATTGTCTAACACCGAACATGCATTATTATTGTAGCGACCTGGGGGTTAGAGGTAGTGGGAGGGGCTACTCCATGTTCTGGGGTGACTTTAGACGTCTGCAAAGGCGGAAAAGTTATTTTTAAGGGCGAGAGACCACGTCAGGGGTTTGGGAATTAGTAAGGGGCTGACACAGCAGGTAGGGAAAGTGAAGAGTGTCAGGGGTTGTAGGTGAGTGCAGTGAGGGTGTTCCCACCCTCGGGTGTGTGGTCGGCTCCGCCCTCATGAGGAGATAAAATGAGGCGGGGCGTGTCGTTTGCGTGGAGTGTTGGATAAAGTGAAGGGTGTAGGAGTGAATGTTAGCGAGGAAAGTGAGGAAACTAAAAACCGCTAGAAAAGGAAGGAAAACGGAGGAGTTGGCGAGAGAGGAATCGTTAAGCCGGGGTTTGGTTATTTTGCCGTGGTCTCAGCCCACGGTTTGCTACCGAGAGGGGACTCACCGCGAACGCTACTTTATTAAGGTTTATACACCCCAGTAAAAAAGTCAAAATATGAAAATATGTGAAATATTTGAAATTTTATGGGTTTCAGATAATGTAGTTCATGTAGTGCGAGACATTACTGCTAGCCAGCTACACAAACATAACCTGAGGGTCTATACCCATTGAAGAATATACCTGAGAAAAGTTATATGATAAAAGAGATCATTAATTTTGTCAGGTCCATTATAAAATAATATAAAGAAAAAATTAATTGAAAAAAAATATATAATTTTTTAGTAAAATACCACCATTTTGGTAATGCTTAGACACATGTAATCTTGCACTATAGGTTTTTTTCCAATCAACATGCAATGCTATGGATACATTTTCTTGAAAGTAAGGCTTCTGCCACTATTCCTTTAGAGAGACTCTGGAAGAGTTTGCTTGCATGACTGAAATGAAACAAAACGTCATACTACACATCAATGCGCACGTTGAAGTGCTTTTTATCTGGAACAGTCTATACCAAGATTATCATAAATGTTGAGCCTCTTGGGCCAGGCTTCTGGCTTCTGCAGCCATTGTGCTGTCTCATTTGCCAAATGAATGATCCACCAATGCTTGCAGGGCACAATGGACTTTTATTATTTTTTAAATTATATCGCAGCCCTTTAACACTGTCAATACAAGATCCCCGAAAAGCGTCTAATAGGGGTCTGATGGTCAGCCTTGTAACATGTAAGATTGGCCTTAGCTCTGGAAGACAAGCGTAACAAGACCGATAAGTTGCCACCTGTTCCATCAAAACATTACACACAAAAGACAACATTCCTCCGCCCAGGTGAGCAACCACCAAGAAAAGGTGTTAAAACCAGTCCTCGCCCAGGACAACTGGAAGCTGCTAGAGACTGGAAAATGCTGGCAGATGTTGGTCAACGGCTTATTTTTCCACCTGAGATTGCCACCACTAACCTTCGACTGTCAATACAAGATCCCCGAAAAGCGTCTAATAGTGGTCTGATGGTCAGCCTTGTAACATTCTCATAAGTAGGGACCAGCATTGAGTGGAAGAGAAAAATGTGCTGCAATACCCCGAAAAACTTTACAGTATTCAGATTCAGTGGCATCAAAGACAACAATAGCTGTGGCTGCTACATGACATGAAGAAATATTTTTTGTTCATATCAAGCACTCCTCTCTGTCCTCTGTGTTTACTTTGCCTATCATCAGGTGGAGTCTTTATACCTAAAGAAAAAGATTCTATAAGCATCAGTCAGTTTCGTCCTATTTCCCCATTAAATGTAGAAGGCAAGAATTTCTTCTGCATTGTTGCTCAGAGATGGTCAACTTACCTATTAAAGAACTGCTTCATTGACACTTCAATACAATAAGCGGGCTTTCTAGGTTTCCCAGGATGCTTAGAACACATCAATGTGATCTGGCTACAAATTCAATCAGCTAAAAAGGAGAGGAAGGAGCTCCATGTGACATTCCTGGATTTGGCTAATGCATATGTTTCAGTGCCACATGAACATCTTTGGGCAGCATTTGATTTCTTTCTTTAGTGAAGAAACACTGAGGATGGAAGGTGCCCACTTGAAGACCCCAGAGATATACCCTACTTAGCTCAATCCAGACGGTACTGTTTTGATTCCTGGAGCCAGCATCGCGGCCATTATGTGTGCATCGCAGCCGTTGTGTGTGCGAAGGAAACGCAAATGGATGGAGTCACATTAGTTTACTGTAAAGCTACATCTTAGTTGGTGTTTATCTTGGCGAGAGCCGAGTTCAAATCAGCATGAAGTTTTAACATCTACTCTCGTGTAATGGAAATCATGATACCGCCATCACTGATGTTGATTCCCAAGTTCTCCAGGTCCCCTAAAATGAGTCACAATGTGCTTTGCTGGTTGAGGCCTCAAAATTGAGAAATCCAGTTAAGTGCTTTGACACCAAGACACCAGTAGAGGGCTCACAATTCACAAAACGTGTAATTACTGACATCTGTTCAGTGTGATCAGTGTACAGTCAGCACACCATGATATTTTGCATTAAAAGCCCTTTCAGTCACAGAACATGAACATCCTTCCCTATCCTAAGAATCTGGTCATTCTGAATGTTTTTGCTGAGGTTGTGGTATTTAATTTATTTTCTTTAAATTGTCCTCAGGTGTTCAGTCATTATAGGATCAAATTGTGCAAGCGACTGAATCTGACTAAGGAAATTGTCTTTTGAGGGGAATTTTATGTTCTGATAAATGACAGGCATTGCTCAATATTCTTGTGAGAATTGACCTCCAATGATTGTGCTCCATGTCCGATAGCTTCATGTTGCGTCTGTCCATGGTTTTCTTACCTTTAATTCTCTCTTTCAGAGCGAGCCGTGCCCCCATGTTACAAATGTGTGCTTGTGAGTGTTTATGATGTGACCAATGTGTGTCTGTTTCAAGACATTAAAATCCATCCTTTGAGATAAATAAGTTATGTACACCAGCCACGATCGCTTTAAAAAAAAATTTCAACTACATCAATTAAGCATGATGTAGTTCCTTCCTTGCTAAATCTACAAGGAACCGTGTCTTGGTTTCGGCAAAACACAATGTCCATGACCTGTTTTTTGGCCTCTTCTGACCAAATCAAACCCCATGGCACGTGCGATAATGAAAATTGTGATAAACTTTGTTCAGTTTTTATTGCAGTGTATCCTACCAAATCAAATGGTTTCGCTTGTTTTGAAAGCAAAAATAGGAGGGAAAAAGACAGCAGCTGTCGACCAATTACAGCTTATGTTCCTGACTGTTAAACTGTATACTGGCATGTCTTCTTGCCAAGAGGTAATAGCTTATCGATGAAGTTGACGATAAAATAAGAGACTTGAGACATTTATTACTTGCAATCTTCAGATTTGGTCCACTCACCTCTCTTCAGTCCATACTCCACTTGGCCTGTTTTTTGCTTTTTTTTTCAATCCCAGGAAACTTTGCAACCTTTATTGCCGTACAATGGCTTTGATTCAGTCTGGCCTCTAGTCACTGTTCTGTAACTTCACCCCAGTCAGTGACATTGTATTATTTAAAATGTGTTTTAATGGCCCCAGAGGAAAGGTTTTCATTACGGGAAGGTAATATCTTTATAGGCCATTACAACTATACACATATTGAAAAAACTTGGATCATTGTGTGTTTCTCCAAACAATCTCCTGAAACAAAAAGTTGCTTGGCATATCTCCAAGTATGCCCTTTTTTTTACAAAATGATTATATCTTTACACAATTTTTTTATATTTCAGAAGAAAATACCTACAGTTTTTAATATAGCAATGCCATACTTTCTCTGATCCCACAGGAATTTCCATTTGTTGTGGAGTTTGCTCATATACGGGTAATCAATATAGAGTGTAAGTATGTAATTGAAATGTCACACACACACACACACTCAAACAAATATATCTGAGAAAACATAGGCGTCAACTGTATAATTGTTGAAAAAAAAAGTTGAAAGATTGATTGAAACCATAGGTTCCCATAAAAGATGATCAAGGATGTAGTACTCCCACATTAGCAATCATGTAAAAACAATACCAAAATTCATCAAAAGAAAAGAAAACATCCTGTCATTTTATGTTAATTTCCATCCAATGGAGAGAGGCAAGTACAACGACACAGGAGTAAAAGAATTGTACAACACAAATCCCCGGCGAGTGGTGATCCTGAAAGTGAAGGAAACAACCATGGTGAGTTCCATTGCCCGTTTTTATAGATTATCTTTTCTTTTCACAGATATATTATGGGTAACTTATACAGCATAAATTATACAAGTATTTTCTACTTAGTTTACACACTAAAAATCCAGTTTTGTGAACTGGTTACAGTTCTTATATGCAGATTTAGCGTATAAGCATTGGTAAGTCATTTAATTTATATGAGATATTACTTTGATTATATGATTTTACGAGGTTCATCACTCAAAAATTTTGTTTTGACAGACTGATTGCATTGTTGTTAACTTATTTACATGCTTTTTCCTCTCTAATCTCATTTCTTGCAAAAGGAAATACGTTACTTAGGGGAAAAAACTAAATGGTAAACAAACAGCAAAAAATATGTCCAGGCATTATCAAAAATATTGTAACTAGGGGTTGCTTGTTTAATATTTAGGATCAGGAAGTAGCATTAAATCTCAAATTTGATGATATTAAAACCGGTCAATGTGACATGAACTCTCAAATAAACTTAAATATTTAGCTAAGTGGTCAGTTTTATTTTTGATGAATAAATGTGAAGCCCTGTTCTGTACTATATTAATGGAATAGATGAGCTGTAATATTTTCTTCTGGCAGGGGTACATGGCGATGATTATGAAGTGTGTCCTCATCTTTACCTATGGTAAGCATGAAGCTCACTGAAGTGGACCTCTCACAGAAATGTATACATTTAATTAAGATTTTCATGACGCTAAACCCTCCAACCAATAGAATCATGTAAAGGCTGTCCGTGCAGTATTGAAATGTAGTATCCTTAAGTATTACTTAATTTGGCATTTGATTATCATATATTGTCTCTTCTTGAATAATGTACATGTGCTTTGATGTTGCAGCTATTTAAAAAAACATTTAACAATTTCCACTGATGTTTGATATGATGATGTTGTCTCTGACTTGTATTAATTTATTAACGAAGTATAAAATGTTGTTGTGAATGTTAGGTGTTTCCCTGTTTGGAAATGCATTGGGATGGACCTACAATTTCTCTAGCACACCCATGACGTGGTTTGAAGCAAGACAATGGTGCCAAAACCATTATACTGACCTTGTGACAATTAAAAATACAGATGAAAAGAATTATCTCAGAGACAATTTGCCAAATAATACTTATTATTATTGGATTGGACTCCGTTGGATTGATAATACATGGACGTGGGTTGGAACCAATCATTCACATCCGAATGAAACATTTTGGGCTAAGAACGAACCAAATGACATAGTAGGAAACAATAAATGTGTAGAACTGTACACCTACCCAAATTCACAACCGGGGACATGGAATGATGAAAACTGTGAAAAGAAAAAAAATGCACTCTGCTACAAAAGTAAGACATTTTAAATAAATATAAAGTGGATATTCACGATCATCTTGCTTTTGTCAAATTATATCAAATGCTATGTTTAAAAATTATTTTATGAACCTGTAATTATTTGTCATTTTAGAAGAGAAATTAAATGGGTAAAATATCATTCAACGCTGTTCTGAATCAGTAAATCTAAGTTTATTCAGTTGCGATTGATAATCTTTTACCCTACCTATCCGGTTGCAGCACAATGCAATAATACATGCAGTGGCAGAGGGGAATGCACAGACATCATCAATCACTATTCATGCGAATGTCTCCCGGGATTCACAGGTCAACAATGTGAAAAGGGTGAGAATCTACTGCCTGATTCTTTTCCCATGATATAAACAGTACTATATATGAATAACCACAGTTTTAGAATATATCTAGCATTAAGATGGACCACTGGAGGTTAAATAAGGAAATTAAACTATTATTTAGACAGAGTCAGCCTCAAGAGATGGTAGTGACTGATGGTAATCGCTCCTATCCTTTATTTCTTACAGCAGTGAACTGTTCAATACCCAAACGGCCAGAACATGGAAAACTGTCCTGCTCTGGTCCCCACGGCAACCACTCCTTCAGCTCCACTTGCACCTTCAGCTGTTCTGAAGGGTTTCAGATTTCAGGATCAAATAACATCACATGCAACTCTTCAGGAGAGTGGAATGCTCAGGAGCCAAATTGCACTGGTAAATTCCACCAAGAAATATTTATATAAATACATATATCTTTCATAACAATTTTTTCATAACACTTTCATAAAAATATACTATATATCTTATATCAAAACCTAATATCGTAGTCCATATGTATATATTGTTACTCAATTCACCTCTACCACGCAAACAAAAAAACCTTTTAATTAAAAATGTTAATTCCAAACTCTGACAAGGTATTGCAATAGTTCACTGCATAAACCTGTATTGTTTGCTGGACCCATGTGGAACCCATGTGGAACATTAGTTTATTCATTATGTCGCGCTGTCTTTATATTTTGTCGCAGTTTAGGTTTTAAGCAAACTGAAGCCAAGTTTTCCAAGTCGCTGATGTTGAGAAGCCATAACACACTGTGTCCTGCACCATGAGATTAGGAATGGTGTGGTGCACTGTTTTGGATGGATCAATGTCTAAGCAAATACTAGACGAAAGTTAAAAGGCCAAAAATCTAAAACTGTGACAAAAATATAACTTACAGAGGGACTCTGACCCAGCTTTGGCCCCCGTTCATAACTGAATTCAATTTATGACTTCAGTGACTGATTTATGCCCACTGGAATATTATAAAGTGTACACCTGCCTTATAAAAAGCAAAACATGTGATGGGCACACTACCAAAAATCAGCAAAACAAACAAATACGTCCATAATTGGGGATTTCTCCCAAAATGAATAATGCATAAGTTCTAAAACTTATATTCATATTGATAAACATGATGAACACAATTCTCCTGCTCTCAGAGAGAACAAAGCACACAAAGGAACACAAAAACACAACAAAATCATGCCAATATGTGTATATAAGTAATTATACCTACCCTACCATTGCAAAAATCTGTGCTTTTAAATTTTTTTACTACTTTTTTTTGCTACTATTTCAGGGCCTAAGTCAGTTTAAAAGGTTCTCTTGGAGTAATTTCTCATTTCCGTTTCAGTTTTTGAGAGACGTCAAGGTGCAAACATGTGTTTTTATCTTTTATTTAACTTTAGTCTATCATTAAGCAAACTTTTTATGTTTGCATAATATTAATGTTATTATGAACCATGTCTATGACAGTTGTGGAATGCAAAAACCCTGCTAGGCCTAATGGTGGAGACATTGACTGCTCTGGACAGATTCACAGTTGGAAGTCAACCTGTAAGTTAAATTCTTCAAAAGACTTTATGTTAGTGGAACCAAGCACAATTACATGTAATAATGACGGTGTCTGGATTTGGCAGAACCCAATGTGCAAATGCAAGTTATTAATCAAACATTCTATTCACAGTGACACCTTGTTTAAAAAAAACTCAATCTTTTAAAATTTCTGTGTATATATGTTATATTTTTAACTATATAAATGTATTTCCTCAGGTTGGATAAATTTCGTTTTGCCAGTTTGTGGGGCTGTAATCCTTTCAGTTTCCTGTTGCATGTTGGTTTGTTTGATGCATCGCAGAAAAAGTAAGTTGCATTATGTGTGTGTGTGTGTATGTGTGTATATACAGTGAGGGAAAAAAGTATTTGATGTATGTTTGCCCACTGACAAAGAAATGATTAGTGTATAAATTTAATGTTAGGTTTATTTGAAAAGTGAGAGACAGGATAACAACAAAAAAATCCAGAAAAACACATGTCAAAAATGTTATAAATTGATTTGCATTTTAATGAGTGAAATAAGTATTTCATCCCCTCTCAATCAGAAAGATTTCTGGCTCCCAGGTGTCTTTTATACAGGTAACGATCTGAGATTAGGAAATGCTTTGTCAGTGGGCAAACATACAAAATCAGCAGGGGATAAAATACTTTTTTCCCTCACTGTATATATATGAACACCGTCCCTGCAATGTTTGCTAGTTCCTTTTCTTATTTTTTATCATTGCTTTATAGGAAAGAAGCTTGTCCAATTAAGGTATGAAATTTCATTATTTCCATTGCAGCTTTATTGTTTTTTTCTTGCATTGTTAATGTTAAGAAACATATCCTTTTTTTTGGATTCATTTCTAGGAAAGAAGTTCACGGTGAAGATGAAGAGGAAGGCTAATTCTGAAGCTGTACCGACAACTCACCTTTTTTTTGCATACATTTTTCAAATATTTCTTTGTTTTAGTTTAGTCTGTTATACTACAAATTATATATAGCTTTCCACAGAGACAAAATATAATTAAACATGTTGGGGAATAAATTATTGGTGAAAACATGTCAAGTTGTTAACCAGGTTTGCCACTTAAACACTTTTAATGATATATTTCTGTGTTTCACAACTGTAGCTTAAGAAACATTGTGGTTTAATGTAAAGAGAAGGGCGTGGGGTGTCAAACTGAAAAAACAGGAAGACCTAAAAGATTGCATCTTTCTTTACTATTTTGCATAAAGCACACGCATAAAACATTTATGATTCATTTTGAAAGGCAGTATTTTGGAGCTATAGGATATTGTTAAGCTGAGGAGAATAAAATTATACTTAAAAAGTAATGTGGTGAAATTGTGACCTGTCACATTTGACAATTGCATTTTTCCTTTAGAAACTCTTAATGATTTTTAGGCTTTCATGTTTGTTCTATGCAAAGAATCAACTGTATAATGTTATCATGATGCTTATGGTGATTTTGTATTGGTAAAGTATTTTGATGCTATGAAATTATGATTAGTTGATTAAACAAACTTATTCAAAATAAAATAAAAGTAGTTGCATTGTGTACATGAATAAATAATATTATAAATTGTGGTTAGATTTACACTCTGGTACTTTACAAAACTACAAAATGTTCTGAATTAGGAAGCCGGCTCTATTTTTGTGAGGAATCTTATTAAAACTTATTCCAACTGAGCAATATAACCTCAAGCACAGTGAAGAACTCACCACATGAATTATATTCAGCTTATTATTAATCTGTTCCATTTAACAGAATTTTTCAGAACTAAGACATGCTCTTCGCCCCCGAACGTCCCCGCATCACCTGCCCCTCCCCCTGGGACAAAGATGTCAGTGTAGCTCAGCAGGGAGTGTCAACAGGAAGCTGAAACTGCAGTGGTTAAAAATATGTGAAACTAAAACAAGTCCATTGATTAGACTATTTAGCACCAGACTACCATTCAGTATAGATATCATATCAGGCAAACAATACAGCAATACAGTTAATGTCTGAAGACCGTTCCTAAGTACAGTCAGCACTACTGCAACTCTCACACATTGATGTGCAAGAGTGTTAAACAGTGGGCACTGTGGCAATGGGATAAAACTGTTGAATCTACACAGAGAATACATTAAAAGGTAAGGTACCTTTTAAAAAAATCATGAGAAAAATATTATACTGTTTGTTCAAATGATGAATAAAATCATCCTCTTGATGTTTTTGATTTGTTTATTAGAACGTTGCAGGCAGCTTCATACAAATGACATACCACTGCCCCTCAAACATTTTTAAGTAGAGTCCTTATATTTTATAATAGTTTACTTTATGCACACGAGTAATGAGCAATTCATTATAACTATGTAAAATCCTGATGTATGTGTAAGTTTCTTGTTTCTGATTTATTAGATGCTGTTCTTGGTAAACTATCTTCGACTGAAATCCCATTGTGGAGTTTTGGCTGTTGCCTTGGTTGCCCTCAGATTTGGTAAGTTTGTGATCATGCACTTTAAAATGGTATATTTTTCCTGTTACGGGGAAATTTATTATAACTATCCTCACAGAAAATGTAGCCTTCCGATGCCTTGTATTGAAAAACACCTTGTATTTCCCAACCATACTACTGAAAAAGTGTTTCATATGACTTTATTTCATTAATGAGAGGTCAACATAAAAACATTTTTACATAAAAAAGTTTTAATTATGTATTTCTGAATTTATTCAGATTATTGTACCATAGTTGACAAGTTATCACAAGAATGTGTTATTGTTTGGCACTAATTCATTAGATACGTTTGGCTATTTTTGAAGTGTACAACTGAAATTATTAAGAAAGAATTAAAACCATGGAGCATGCCCCCCCATTTCAGAAGTTCTTCTGCTCCGGTCAACTATTAAGCCATTAGTAACATTCATTTTAGCTAGCCATCAAGGAAGCCTTGAAAAATATGTTCTCCAATTTAGATGTAACAATGGTGGCTTAAACTAATTTGTAAACTTGTTTACATTTTGTGCAATTGTTTTTGTTGTAACATACAACTATCTCAGTGTATTTATCATCGCTGAGTACATGGGTATAGCAACTACAGTACTCTTCTCTAAAGAGTTTGCAAGGTGATCCTACACTAACCATGGGACTGAACGACCAAAACCACAGGACTAGGAAATATGTCAATCGAAAAAATCTGTAGAATTTTTTTCTGTGATTTTTCTCTGCAATTCTTGCAATTCAAAGCTAAAACGATTTCACAAACTTCTAAAATTCTGGTACTTGTAGATGCACTTAGAAATGCCCTTCCTCGATTTTATACCCCTAATAATATATTTTGTGTTTTACTAGATCTTCAAGGGGAAGGAGGAGTGCAAGCATGGACCTACCATTACAACAATAACCCCAACAGGGACTGGAGCTCTGCAAGACAGTGGTGCCGGCAGCACTACACTGACATGGTGGCTATACAGAACCATCAGGAAATGTCCTACCTAAATGACCTCCTGCCCAGGAACCCAAAGTATTACTGGATCGGAATCAGGAAGCTGGGCAACGTCTGGGTATGGGTTGGAACAAACAAAACCCTGACGAAGGAATGTGAGAACTGGGCTGCAGGTGAACCCAACAACAGTGGCATGCACCAGGACTGCGTAGAAATTTACATCAAGAGGGAGTTAGAGGCCACAAAGTGGAATGATGAAAGTTGCAGCAATAAGAAAGGAACCCTTTGTTACAAAGGTAAATGTGTTGCTAAATAATTTGGGCAATATACCCGCAGCTGAACAAAACTGGTTGAATTCTCTGTTTTATTCCTTAGGTATCAGATTAGTTTATTGTAACTCAAGTATGAAGATATAATTTAAGTGACCTGAGAGAGTTGTGACAAGGCATGCTTCAAACTGATGTGGATGTTGATTTATTTCTCACTAATTTCCAGTGGGGTGCAATATAGTAGAATTGTAAATGTAGAATTATGATAATAAGTGGGTGTAGTTGATGGCCTACGTATGCATGTGTCAATATCTTTAAATCCTAGTTGTGCAGGGTAAAGTGTAGTCTTGAATAGCGTATTGAACTGCTAAAGAAAGTTTTTTCCAAGAATATTATGTCTGTGTCGATTATAGTTATTCTTCCCAGGAACAGATAGAAGTTCTGGAAGGGTAGTAGTACTAGGGGGGATTTTTAGGGACCTACGGGCAACACTGTGACCTGGGACGAGTGATAATTTTTTTTATTTTATATTAAGCCTCCTGCAATGAGGGGAGCTGCAGCACCAATGCGGATTGTGTGGAAACCATCGGGAACTACAGCTGTTGGTGCCATTTGGGCTTCCAAGGACCAAAGTGTGAAGAAGGTCAGTCAGACATCACAAATCACTTCCATAAACGGAACACTTATCAGCCCATTTGCCACCCACCACAACCTGCTTCTAGAAACAAAACACTTTTGCTCCCCAAATAAGATCATTCAGAAGTACTCTGTCACACCCAACATTTATATGTCTTTCCTTACTGGGTGTTTACTGAGTTCCCCTTTCCAGAGGTTAAAAAGCAATGACTTAATGCACATATATGTAACAATAACTTATTTTATCCGGCAGCTGTAACGTGTGACATCTTGGAGGCTCCACAGCATGGTGTGCTGCAGTGCACTGACGTGTATAGGCCATTTCAGTTCAACTCGATCTGTGCATTCCACTGTACACAGGGGTTCACACTTGTAGGAGCAGAGAGCCTGCGCTGCCTGGCGTCAGCACGCTGGACCTCAGACCCTCCATTCTGCCAGGGTATCACTCTTTACATGGAACCAGATGTTCAATTAATTTAAATGTGAAGTCGAAGTATTGTAGAAGTATTCTTTTCAGGGTTTTTCAGGGTGAGGGTGCTATTGTATGCCAAAAACAACATTTTTATTTTTGTGTAAAAGCTGTGAAGTGTCCAGATGTCCCTGATGCCCCTAAAGGCAGTCGCAAGCACTGCACCCACCCCATTGAACAGGACAGCTATAAGTCCACTTGTGAGTACGTCTGTGAAGAAGGATTTGAGCTTCATGGCTCCAGCAGAATTCAATGTGACTCTGAGGGGATGTGGACTGGGGATGCTCCAGTATGTGAAGGTACAAGCAAAACATTTTTCTTGCTTAACTAACCTTTTTTATTTTTATCTAGCCATCAAAGAAGCCTTGAAATATATATTTTCCAATTTAGCTCAAACTCCACCATTTATTTGGTAAGCACACTAACCAAAAAACTTGTTTACATTTTGTGCAATTGTTTTTGTTGTAACATACAACTATCTCAGTGTATTTACCATCGATGAGTGCATGGGTATAGCAACTGTAGTAATCTTCTCTAAAGAGTTGACTCTACAAGGTGATCCCACACTGATCCATGGGGCTGAACGACCAAAACCACAGGACTCGAAAAATCTGTTGATTCTGTGATTTTTCTCTACAATTCTTGCAATTCAAAGCTAAAACAATTTCACAAACTCAACATTTGTAAGGTTACACAACTCTTATCATAGCCATGCCTGTTGCAATAGATAGATGCCTGTTGCAATATCCACCTCTGATACAGTTGAGCCCCCTAACTGTCCCAAACTAATTACAGCAGTGCTGTGTGGCGCAATAGCACCTCCGTTCATGGGGAACATGACCTGTGATGACCCACACAAAGCCTTCAGCTTTCAGTCCTCCTGCCAATTCTCCTGTAAGGAGGGCTACACACTGATGGGCGCAGGCATTCTCACTTGTCCTTCATCAGGGACTTGGACAGCAGGAACGCCGACATGTGAAGGTGTGCCTACTCGTTTGTGTATCTCCTGCAGTTTTTCATTTGGTTTTGATTTAGTCATAACCTTAGCCCCATGATCAAATTACACATCTGTTTTAATCATGCAATTCAACAAAAATTATTCATTAAAAAAAAATTGCCAATCAAAATTGTGCCTTGCTCACGAGTTAGTAATGTAATTTTGCCAGAACTTCAGTTAAAAAGGTATGGCAGTTTACATAATTTGATTACAGATAACAGATAATAAATAATCCAGCACACCAGCCTAATAAAAGGCCAAAATAGCTGTCAACCGATTTTCACTTAAAGTTGACCTTAGATGTCTAGCAAGATACATTGATAACTGAGTTGAAGGTCTATAAAGGTAAGTCAAGAATAAAATCTATTGAGAGTTACAGTATAGACACAAAGTTATAAAATGTATGAAGTTATAAATTGCCATGGCTTGCTAAATTGACATTATTAACATTAAGTAACATTGACATTACTTGACATTAAGTAACATTATACAAAAAGAGTTATGGCTTGACTTGATTGTTATAGGTACATTTATTGAGTATTAAACCGTAGAACCAACTAAAAAAGCACATAACTAATTGAAAATTAGGGAAGTAACATTCATTTGAAATAGCCAATACGACATGCATTGAGAATTGAAAAAAAATTTCTGCAGTATTCATGCATGTCGAGAACAGGATCAAGTTAGTAACGCCATATTTTCATCATTGAACGCAATTATTTCGTTGAAGCTTTCGTTTCACTGATGTCAACATCATGGCTAATCAACGCTGGGTGTTTGACAACGGTTTTCATCGTTTGCATTGTCTGAATAACCTAAGTGTCACATTCTAGCCTCTCCTGTTGTGTGATTTATATATTTTCTATGTACATTTTTCTTTTGTTGCAGTGGTGAAGTGTAATGTCCCACCTGCTTCTGATCATGGCTCACTGCGCTGCCACCACCCTGTGCAGGAGTTCAGCTATGGCTCCACCTGCTGGCAGAGCTGTGATGAAGGATTCCTCCTTATCGGGACAAACGTCACCGTCTGCACATCACAGGGAACCTGGAGACACAATCTTGCCATCTGTCAAGGTGAGGCGGCAGTGGCTCTGTCCATTTTCTGAGGATGCCTGTATTTTGCGGTGGAGTTGATAGCTCCTTTTTTGATGATCTTCCAGCTCAGAAGTGTGACACATTAAAGGCTCCCCCCAACAGCTCCCTAAGCTGCTCCCACCCACACGGAGAGTTCAGCTTCAACTCCAGCTGCATTGTGAGCTGTGAGGAGGGGTTTCTCCTCAATGGGACAGGGTTGACTCGATGCACCTCCATGAGGACATGGTCAGACACCATGCCAGTCTGTCAGGGTAACTCTACTGATTGTAAAACATTTCCCCTTGTTCACATTAACAGAAACTTCATTGATTCATTTTCTTGCATGTGGTTTAAGTAGTCTAAAATGTACACTTTAATGACATTTCTGTGTTACAATTTCAAGAGGTTTTTAGTGGTAAAATCGACATTAGTAAAATTCATAGAGTAATTATAAACTAACTCTTCCATATGTCCCTTTCAGTGGTGAAGTGTGGCATACTAAGCCCCCCTCTTCATGGTTCCATGCACTGCCAACACCCTGTGGATGAGTTCAGCTATAGCTCTACCTGCAGGCAGGAGTGTGAAGAAGGTTTCCTCTTAAAGGGACCCGAGTCCACCTATTGCACTCAACTGGGCAACTGGAGCCATGTCTCTCCTCTTTGTGAAGGTAATTTAGTAAAGTTTGAGCCTGCATTTAAACATGCTCACCTTTTTCAAGTGGAGTGGTGGTCATTATTAAATATATTCTATACGGCAAGATTTTTCTCACAATGTAATACATTTTCATACATTCTGATATTGGTAGAGATTACCTAAGCACAAAGTCAGCAGTTTACAGTATTAAATTAATCAGACCTCAATGAAAAGTCAGACCTCATTATACAAACAAAATACATGTAAATTATAATTTAAGTGTGCAGTAAATTTCAATATTTAGTGATCAGAATGTGTCAAATTCCCTTTCCTGTTATTTTATGAATCCCTGATCACATTGTTAAGGGTCACTCCCACTGAAGGTGTACATGGTATCATTTTAACCTGAAAAGATGTGTTTGTTCCAGCTCAGAGTTGTAACATGTTATTGGATCCTCCCCACGGCTCCCTAAGCTGCTCCCACCCACACGGAGAGTTCAGCTTCAACTCCAGCTGCATTGTGAGCTGTGAGGAGGGGTTTCTCCTCAATGGGACAGGGTTGACTCGATGCACCTCCATGAGGACATGGTCAGACACCATGCCAGTCTGTCAGGGTAACTCTACTGATTGTAAAACATTTCCCCTTGTTCACATTAACAGAAACTTCATTGATTCATTTTCTTGCATGTGGTTTAAGTAGTCTAAAATGTACACTTTAATGACATTTCTGTGTTACAATTTCAAGAGGTTTTTAGTGGTAAAATCGACATTAGTAAAATTCATAGAGTAATTATAAACTAACTCTTCCATATGTCCCTTTCAGTGGTGAAGTGTGGCATACTAAGCCCCCCTCTTCATGGTTCCATGCACTGCCAACACCCTGTGGATGAGTTCAGCTATAGCTCTACCTGCAGGCAGGAGTGTGAAGAAGGTTTCCTCTTAAAGGGACCCGAGTCCACCTATTGCACTCAACTGGGCAACTGGAGCCATGTCTCTCCTCTTTGTGAAGGTAATTTAGTAAAGTTTGAGCCTGCATTTAAACATGCTCACCTTTTTCAAGTGGAGTGGTGGTCATTATTAAATATATTCTATACGGCAAGATTTTTCTCACAATGTAATACATTTTCATACATTCTGATATTGGTAGAGATTACCTAAGCACAAAGTCAGCAGTTTACAGTATTAAATTAATCAGACCTCAATGAAAAGTCAGACCTCATTATACAAACAAAATACATGTAAATTATAATTTAAGTGTGCAGTAAATTTCAATATTTAGTGATCAGAATGTGTCAAATTCCCTTTCCTGTTATTTTATGAATCCCTGATCACATTGTTAAGGGTCACTCCCACTGAAGGTGTACATGGTATCATTTTAACCTGAAAAGATGTGTTTGTTCCAGCTCAGAGGTGTAACATGTTATTGGATCCTCCCCACGGCTCCCTGAGCTGCTCCCACCCACACGGAGAGTTCAGCTTCAACTCCAGCTGCATTGTGAGCTGTGAGGATGGGTACCTCATCAATGGGTCAGGGTCCACTACATGTACCTCCATGGGGACATGGTCAGACACCCATGGAACCTGTCAGGGTAATTCTTCTCTGATTGTAATCATTTTGTTTTATAGGAAACTGAAGAATAATATCTTAGAAAAGGTTTTCCCTTGGTGGGCAACACTGAAATAGCTATGCTATAATTAATTACATTTTATAGTTTCCAGGAAACTGCAACATCTCTTTTTAGGTGAGTTACACATCTGTCTCCCGTCCAGGCCCGGACTTCCCTATGGTGGGCCAGCCCATTTCAAGGGTCGGTGGGCCAGTCTGTGTCGGGAAATTGATAATATTCGCAATAAATAATTGCCCATAGTCTGGATTTGGGCCAGTGCCCAATTCCTGGGCTGATTTTTAGTCCCAGTTTGTCACTGCTCCTGTCTTCTCAGCTCAGCAATGTCTCCCTCTGGTGGAACCGAGACTTTCTAAACGAGGTGCTTCCACCCTCACTCCCTTTCCAACATTAGCTCCAGGTGTGAGTTGAGTTGTGAGGAGGGATTTGTGGTGAAGGGAGTGCCTGTTCTTTAGTGTGCTCTGTCTGGGCCCTGGGGCCCCATACTTCCTGTCATGGTGAGATTATATGTTTCTCTCTATCTGTCAATCAGTGGTTCTCAATCTTGGTCCTGGCAATCCTCGGTGCATGCTGGTTTTTGTACTGTTCAAGGTCTTCTCATCAGGATAGATTGAGCTGTTAATTTATTATATGGTCTGGATTTGACATATTCTGACTGTTACCCGCTGTGAAATTGTTTTTTCTCAAATCAGTAATATTAGTTATACAAGACAATTTAATGATTTAACTGATTAGGTCTTATCAGGCTTTGAAAATGTTGAGTTTATAATTAACTTCATTATGCATTTTACACAGTTCTTTTTAATACATTAACCAATAATAATATAGATAACAGCATTTGCATCAACAAGTGTTTACCATAAAAAAAACTCAAAGCAGATAATGCAGAGGGCAGATTTCAATTAACAAATCAGTCAAACCTAAATAATTAAGACGTATGATTAAAACATACACATACGGGATTGAAAACCATCGGCATATATAGTAATTTGAAGACATTAATATTATTATTACTATTACTATTATTTCTGTTGTTTTTCTTCCCTTTAATTTTGGCTTAGAAAACTTTAGAAAAAAAACCCTACTCCCATATAAAGTTTTTTGTAGGGTTTTGGCACATTCTGTAGGTAATACATACAGAACAGAGTATATACTACCATCAATTGTTTATGTGAGGCTAATTTACCATTCAAGCTGAATTTCATCCTTCTGAAGCATGAGCGACCACATTAAATAGCTGATGATTTTAAAACGTTGGTTTTGACATATGGTACTAACTACTTGACAGTAGTGCAATTAAAAAATGAAATGCATGGATGTGCTTCACGGACATGACAATGTAGTCATCTGTTTGAGATGCCATTAACTGGGATTTTGAAAACACAGGGAAGGAGAAAGTTCAATTCAGTTTTGTGATTATGTTTAACTGGCACATTTGCTTCGCAAGTACAGTAACTTGGGAAAGGGTGCAGTGAATAAAAACAATGTTTGTGATGACCAGACAATTAATTGGATAAGCAACTATGGAAAATAATAAATTAATAAAAATCTTATTTAACTTTACCATCTGCAGTTTTGCCATTTGTTCTTATTAGCAATGACGTAATGTCCTATCAATTACAAGGGCCACCTGTATTTCCTTTGCAGCCGTGCAGTGTAAGGCCCTGGAAGTCTCACTTCCAACACTCTCAATGAACTGCTCACACCCACTGGGGAATTTCAGCTACCAGTCTCAGTGTAACTTCCACTGTGAAGACGGGTACGCCATGAACGGGACAGAGGAGCTGTCGTGCACATCCCATGGGTTCTGGACCAATCCAATGCCCTCATGTTTGGGTAATGACATCCAGAATATAATGATTATACTGATGCATTTACTTGTACAAATAGCAACTTAAAATGTTTCCCATTCTCACATGTCTTTTTCATGTTTTTTCTCAGACACATTCCATTATCCCACATTCCATCATTTCCATTTTGATGTGTGATATCTGACTGCAACTGTGGTTCATGTTTCAGTGGTGGAGATGAGCATTGTGATGGGCATGCTAATGTATGCAGGGATGGGGTCTGTGGTGTTTATTCTCCTGGGCGGACTGGCATTCCTCATTGCTACCTGCCTTCTCAAAAGAGGTAATAATCATTGACAAACCATGTGCAATTGTGATAAAAAATATTGTATTGAAAAACCTTTTCCCCAAACTTGACTACTATACTTTATTTTCCTATTTCTGCAGCCAACAAAAAACATAATGGAAATAGGTAAGTCCCATTGAGTTTGGTTATGATCCTGATGAGCTTAATGGTTTAATATGTTAATGGAATACTATAATAATATTAAGAACACCTGCTTAATGGATGAAAGGCACCTATGACTTTTCTGGCATACCCTGAATGAATGCTTGAATGACGAAACAATTTGTCACCTGATTCTCTGTGGTTAAAGTTATTCATTTTCATTCCCCAGGATGAACTTTTGATGGAAATGAGGTCTTCGCATTCTGTATTCTTCTGGCATTAGGCAATTCCAATATTTTGTTCCAATTTTCTTTACCATTAATACATTTCTCTTTGTGATGTCCAATATCAACATCTAGCATTTCTGTTTGAACTATATTTGAAAGATGCCACAGTTCTAGGTTTTCTAATTTTTTTATCACACAAAGCTAAAGGAACTTATGTGAAAGAAGGTTTATTGAATTTAAGGTAAAAAATTATTGCCTATTAATCTAATATTGTCAGAGGTGTATTTATCATTGTTTGACCAGTCAGACACCAGGGTGAGCAAAAAAACAAAGCTGGAGGTGCACCTCTGCAGTTCTCCTCAGGATATGTTTTGTCTAAAACAGCAGTGTCAAACTCCCATTTCTCCTCATCTGACATCTGGACAAACCCCCCCCACCTGCTGGCATAGGTCCTGCCTGTACCCAGCAACAGCTGGCGAGCATAGGTCCTGCCTGTACCCAGCAACAGCTCGCTACAAGGCTTCAGGACTGCAGTAGTCAAGGAGCTTGAGTCTTGCACATGCTGCCCCTGCATATGGTACACGCCACCTACCTGGGCCCAGTCCGGGCTCTGAACCCTCTCTGGCAGCCGCCCTGGCCACGGGTGGTCTGGGTCACATTGTGACCGGCCGTTCTTGGTGAGTCGGTTTACCCCATGTAGGCGTTTTCCAGGTGCTGACCACATTAAAAACAACCCCTGATATATAGTTGTTGCTAACAAAATATAGATTTAAAAAATACTACTTAATCAATTATGAATATTTGGTATTTGTTAAGAGAGCTTGATGCATTCCTGGCATTTGATTTGCATTTGGCACGTATTTGATCTAGAGTCGAGGAGAAAATGTCTGCAAGATTGTGTCCTTTCATTATGCATAATTCTACAGCTTTGCAATTGAAAAATAAAATCTACCTTTTGGTGGGATTAAATACTGCTAAGTTTTCATCATTTAAAAATTAAATATGGCTATCAATGATTTAGTAGCTACATTTTTAAAAATACACATGCACGAACACACACACACACACACACACACACACACACGTGCGCGTGCGCACACACACACACACGTAAACAGACATGAAATAAGTTAAGGGAAACCTTGCATTATTTCACTACAGAATTATTCATTTACTACATGGTATGGGACTAAAATATTCATAAATAGCTGGCTACTAATGTTTAATTATGAAAATATCCTGTTGGGATGCTTTTACAAAATGGGCTCATCTGTTTCTACTCTGAAGCAGCGTGATGCCAATTATAACAGTTAAAAGACAGAGGGTTTGTGCACTGAGGCTGGCACAGGAAGGGCAATAAATAACCGATCAGCAGAAGGGATGCTGTTCGGTTATTTTCAGAATAATAATGATGTTGTTGCAGCCCGCTGCGCCGGCACACTATTAGTTTTTTCTTAACTTTACGACCTCTCGGGGTGTACTTGAGAGGCACTTTCTGCCGATTGCGCCACCAGAATATCGGCCACAGTAAAGAAACCATTGTGGGTGGAACGCTGGAGGTAGACATTTTTTTCTTCTTGTCCAACTGATGATCATTCCAAGTGTATTGAGTATTGAGCATATTGTTATAGCTGGCGAATGTGGCTAGGCTACCCTTTCCAATGAGCAAAGGTAAATCTTTTTTTCTTACAGGAGATTTTGTTGTATTTGCCCAGTGCATGTCTTCCCGCTGCTGTAGTGGAACCTTGGCTGGCAAAACTCAGTGACGGACAGTTAGATTGTTCCCGACCAACGAGTTGCAGCCTTACTTTTGAGCTCTGATTTCATGGTTAGAAATGTGAGATGAAACGAAAAGGTTCACAGCCAGGGCAGAGAGATACGACTCATTGCGAGCCTAAAATCTGTGTGTCATACCAAGGCCACAGCTTTCAGTCCTTGCCTCTGAATCCCGCTGCCTGTGCATTCCAGCGGCTGTGATCCAGCCTTCAACCTGGGTGGTCTCTGTGCAGAAAAAGCTAAAAAATGCAGGTATACCTTTTCAAAGCCAGAAACACAATGTTTCCCATTATGACTATGGACCGGATGTGACCATCATCGTAATATTCCAGCCCTACCCTTTGTCAGAAGACCTGTCTTCATCTTTCATGGGCATCAGAGAGAGGAAACTGCTCTGATAACAGAGATTGTGATGATAAACGCTATTACTTGTTCTCTTCAGCAATAATTAGCCAGATAGTGACCTTAAGTCCTAACTCTCTTAATTTCCACACATGTAGCATGTAAAGTATATAATATACTCCCCTGTTCATATATTATATTCAAGCATGGGAACCATGTATGTGGCGAATCAAACTTCTGTGAAAAGAACACCTTTTGGACTGTTGTAAGTAGTTAAAGACTCACTTCCTAATAATGAAATAAAATAAAATGAATATAAAGGCCTTTGCATTACTGAAACATACCAATGTGAGCGTTAGTCAGCTACTTCTCATGGCAATCTCACAAAGAACAAGGTCTGCAGTCAGTCCAGCCCCTCTGCTGTCCCTGTCCGTCACACGTGGCTACGCATTCAGGAGTTAGGTTACCTGCCATGACAGGGCCTGGGCCCGTGGCTGCTTCTCCAACTGTGACCTGCTCTCAGGTGACGCCGCTGGACACTACTGGACTCAGGTGTTCCCGGTGAATAAGAGTGCTCGGTAACGGGCAAATTGCCTTGGTTAACCGATACCTCACAGCACAACGCATCGCTAAAACTTAAGCCCAACAGGACAGTTTGTGTTCAGAGCCTTCCAGCACAGCTAAGACGGACATGCTCTTTATTTGCTATAATATCAGTAATTTATTAATTCAGGGGGATTTTATCGGCCTACAGCACAAAAACCAAGTCAATAAATATACAGCGGAGTAATAACACGCAATACAATTTCTTTCACCACCCTCACATCATCTCCGGACAAATTTCTAATCAAATTTTAACAATACTTGCTGGCACAATAATCAAATCCGGAGGAGAAAGGAAAATCCTTGACACCTCCCCTCCCCATACCAATTTTGCATGGACACAAGTATTTTGATGACAGAATTCCTGGCCTCCTTCCTGTCGCAGACTTTGCTTTTATTACAAGACAAACCAGGAAGTGAACTGTTGTATGTGGTACATTTAGAGAGTGGACAATAGGGCTACTTTTCTTGAAGCATGTGAGATGTTGTGGATGCAGTGTCAGCGACTGCCAGACCCCCCCCCCCCATGGCTCAGGGCACTCAGGAGGTGAAGTAGGAGTCCTGCATTGAGCAGAGGCGATCGATTGGGTTGAGAAGAGAGGGGTCGGCGGGAGAGGACAGGCAGCTCCCGAGGTGGCAGAGAGAGTCATTGTCCATGCCAGTGTAGAGGCTTTCACTGCCTGAGGATAGGAAGACCATGATGCTTTTTTGATTCATTTTTTTCAGTGTGCTGTATGCACTCACAGTATATACACATTATGTAGAACAGTAGAACAGCATCAACCTGAGATCTGGCTTTAAAAAAATGAACTTTTTTTGACCCATCCTAAGAAATTTTTTCCCCTGCACTTATGGAATAAGCTAACCACAGACCAACCGTCACTCACCACCCTGAGTCTGTATCAAGTTCTTTGTACTGTTCCCTTATTCTATTACAAACCAAGACTTTGTTAATCATCCTGAATAAGAGGCGCTTGCCAACTCAATGCACTACAATCAGCGAGGTCTTTAGTTAGTCAGGGGATAACATCAATTGATCCTCCCTACCACAGAAAGAATGACTGCAACTCACCTCCTGCGCATGAATTAAAGCCAAAGGCAGTGATCGATTGGCCAGAACTCTTACCGTATGGGTGCATGTGATCCCCGGGCATCTGGGGAGGGGTAAGGCCCTGTCGGAAGGGATCCACCTTGTAGGCATGCTGCTCCAGGGCAATAATGTGCTGCTGCTGCTGCTGCAGACTTGGGTAGGCGCTCAAGCTATCCATTTCTGGGTGTAAACCTCCACACGTATTCACTGAGAAAGTCGGCAACAAGGCCAGCACAGTCTATCACTTTGTGCAGGGGTGTACTCGTTTCTTTTACACGGATGGAAATGCTGTATTTTAAAGGCTACAAAATTACATTTTCAGCAATGTCTGGTACCTGAATTAAGTCTTTGGGGGTTGTGTTGGTCTCGTGGTTGCTGCTGCTGCTGTTGCTGCTGTCGTCTGGCAAGCTTCTTCATCTTCAGAAATGAAATTTAAAGTGTTTGCATGAAAAATGAAAAAAATATCTAGCATAAAATACCAAACAGAAGGTTTGTATAGGAATAGTCTCCGCCTTTCCTAACTAATATCAACACTTTTTGACGCCCATTTAATAAAATCCTCACTCATTTATACTATTTCAAGCCATTATTTTAAAAAGCAGAAATATACAAAACCCAGTCAAACACAACAGGAAGTACCCTTAAATTCAAATAGGCATGATATCCTCAGTTCTATAAAACCAAGAGACTGCAATGTACACACAGTTACCAGCCAGTAATTAAAGTTCCTTAATGTATTGAATTATCAATATCAATTATGCACCTACTGTATTATTGATAATACATGTATTGTGTATTTATTTATTACATTATGACTAAATGAAAGGGATGAGGCATCCCATTACCTTTGCTCTTTGATTCTGGAACCAAACCTGCACGACTCGCACGCTTAATCCAGTCTCTGCTGCCAATGTCTCCCGCACCTTTAGAATCATTGAAACACTGTGACCTCCATGTTTGTAGCTGTAAGCACACTTCCAGCCGATTGCTTCAAATTAACAATACTGGCAACGATTTAATAACCATCATAAGGAGTGCAATTGAACAATGGAAAAGGGTTTAATCTGTTTTCGTTGTTATATTGTTTGAAAAACATATCTACCAACAAGGTGTGTTGTGCAAGTACACTTATATCATATTTTAAGTATGTCCGCTCCCTCTCCAACCTTGTCCGGTCCTCCATCTCACCTTTCGACAGGGTTTAGAGGAGACCTCGAAGGAAGCTTTGAAGGCGCGTCTCTGTTGGGTGGTCAGGATGGTTCTGGGGCGTTTGGGTCGCTTCAAGTCCGGGTCCTCAACCCCACCACTGGTTGCCTTTATAAGCCCATCCTCATCATCATCACTTTTACCTGGAAGATATGGCAGTATACTGAGAAAACTGTGGATGAACAATTTTATCTATTCACAGTGTAAAAGTATAACATTTAAGGGAATAGATGAAAATGTGTATATAAATTTATGTTTACACACACACAAATATTTTATATATATCATAAATGTATGTATTTTAAATGTATATTACATATACGAAACATCACATATTTCTAAGATTTACAGTAAAGCACATTTTTTTGACTGTGTAATCAAAATAGCAAAAGGTACCTTATGCAGTTATTTTTCTGCTGACAGCTTTACATCAGCTCAAAATTAGGAATGCGTGTGTCGGCACCTGTGATGTGCAATTGGCCCTGAGAAGGTTGTAGTGTGGTGCAGCCCAGGTCATATGCTTGCCCCTCCCAGGGACCGGATGGTGGTGGCGATGATCAACTGCATTACAGTGGCTATGGAGTTGCTGGTGCACCTGAGTCTGAGCTGGCAGGGCTGGCCAGGCCCCGGTAGTCCCGCGCACAGAGCAGCTGGCCTTCCCTCAGCACGCAGCGGTCGCCCTTCTGCAGCCGGCACGCGCACACACAGCAACAGAAGCAGCGCAGGTGGTACACTGCCTCGCGGGCGCGCATCACCAGCTCAGCAGGCTGGATGGCCTCGGAGCACCCGCTACACCGCACCGCAAACAGGCTGGACGGGAGGGAGAGACATGGGCAAGAGGGGTGAGAGCCAGTTTCTGACAGTTTGGAAAGGAGACGATATGGTCACTGTGTGGGGGGTTCATTCAAGCTGGGTTATTACTGGGTCTGCAGTCACTGTGTGAGGCGCTGGGTCTGTAGTTGCCATTGTGAGTGTTTGTGTCTGCGGAAACTTTGTGAGGGCTTGGGGCAAGCTGGGCTAATACTGGGTCAACAGCAACTGTGTTAGGGGTTGAGTCTGTAGTAACTGCGTGAGGGGTTGGATCAGAAGTAACTGTGTGTGAGTTGTTTGGTCTGCAGTAATCGTGCGAAGGGTTGGATCTGTTCGGTAACTGTGTAAGACGCTGGATGTGTAGTAACTTTGTGAGGGGTTAGGTCTGCACTAACTGTGTGAGGGCTTGGGGCAAGTTGGGCTATTATTGGGCCAGAAGTAACTGCGTGAGGGGTTGGGTCTGCAGTCAATGCGTGGGGTTGAACCTTGAGTAACTGTGTGAGTAATATCTTAAAGCTAAGTTCCTACTGGGGCCCAGTTCACTTTGTGTGGGGATGTGGACAAGCTGGGAGTCTGAAGGAAACATTTATTTAGAGTCACACTATTCTATGGGTGGTCTGAGAAAAATAATTCAAAAACATACTCAACTGCTTTACCAGGGCTTAAATTTTGTTAATAAAACAAAATAATAATAAAAAATGTTAAGCATGATGTCTAATGTCCAACTACACCCGTGTACATTGGTCAAGCCTTGTAACTATTTTGTAAGCTTAAAAAACACACACGGTCTTACGTTGTCCCAACAATGAAATAGCGCCGTTTCACAGACACTTCTAGTGTAAACGACAACCAATGTACCATAGAAACAATATCCTCATTTAAACAGTTCACCGTGAAAGAACTGAATGAATTTCACCATTGCACCGCTATATGATTAGACCTATCACAAGATGGGCGCTATGACATGCATTGTTTATCTAATGTATTCCCGGTGCCACCCCGCCCCTTCACCCACCCTCCCTCCCTGTTCCCGTACTCCCCTCCGCTGTGCCCGGGGGAGTATATCGGAGTTGCTCGGAATATCGCTGAGTCGTGCCTTAATTAGAACGCCTGACGAGATCCCTCCGTGTCCTCCCGATCCCCTCCCCACCCCACCCCACCCCAGCGAGGCAAGTGTAGTTTTTAAGCGCCTGGCAACCGAAAGTTGAACTAAACCCCCAGAACTATGAGTGCTTTCTGGCTGCTGTGTCCGGGCGGGAGTCCTAAAGAGCAGGGAGAAAAGAACTCTGCATGCCATGGCTCCAGTCAGGGGAAGAATTAGGTTTCCCGTGGGGCAGGCTGATCCACTGCATTATCTTAACCCTACTTAACTAATCAAAAACAAAAGGAGTGAACACAGCCTCATGTCGCATTGTCTTCATCTCAATGATATCATATTTGTTTGTCTCCAGCTTGTTCTCTTCCACTTCTTTATTTTACTGCTCGGATTGAGCTTGCACTAAAAAAATGTTATCCAATCCCATGATGTATGGCCATGAATTCAATTTTGTATTGTGGCGTTACCGTTATTGAAATGTTTTTTATTAAAGCAAATTTTAAGTTTTTTTAAGAAATATAAAACGTATAAGTTTTGTTAAACTTTAGAAAGATTTACAAAACTGAGCAGGTAAAATGATATTGATCTAAAACTGACTGTCGTTCAGCGTCCTCTTATTTGATAGACATTGCAAAATTTTTGAATAAACGTTTGTTTTTATAAGACAAAACTAAACATTATTGGAAATGAGTGCAACATCCCCAACACTGGCATTGTTGCGTCTTATTAGTGTTGCTGTAGAGTCACCAAGGAAACCAATGAGAACATTCAGAAGGGCTTATATGAGCCAGACAGACTGACTGACTGAGGCTATCTGCATGAGAGCTTCAATGGTATGTGCATTCTTAGCAAAAGTATAACCATTTGACAGGACAAACAGAAATTGCTTAAAAGTTAAAAGTTTACAGTGCCATTTTCATAGCAGTTTAATATTAGATATTACAATATAATATAAAATATGAAGTGTCATTTCACACAGTGTAATTTGTAAAAGCT
>JAOYSI010041414.1:0-28104 GCA_025775065.1 Hiodon alosoides
CTGGTTGGTAGGTGATCAAATACTTATGTCATGCAATAAAATGCAAATTAATTATTTAAAAATCATACAATGTGATTCTCAGGATTTTTGTTTTAGATTCCGTCTCTCACAGTTGAAGTGTACGTATGATAAAAATTACAGACCTCTACATGCTTTGTAGGTGGGAAAATCTGCAAAATCGGCATTGTATCAAATACTTGTTCTCCCCACTGAATATTTGATTACAGTTAGCCGATAGTTAAACATTCACATTAACCAGGCTGCCAGAGTGTGGAGGAAGGCCTGAGGAAGAATTGCTTCTTTTGTATTTTTTGGAGAAATGGTGGATGTAAAGGCATAATTGTACTTTTTAACTAGGCCCCAGTGAAGTCTGACCATTAGGAAGAATAATTACTTCAATTTTCAGGCTCTCTGCAGCCCTCATGAATTAGCGTTCTAGGGGAGGGAGGTAGTGGTCTATTATATAAAGCAAATATGCCCATGTTACAATCAGGGCTAGAGTTGAGAAACTCCTCCTCCCTTCTTTCTCTTTCTCCCAGCCTGTGATTGTTTAGTCAGCTGGCACTATGTTCTCTGGTTCTTCGATGCGGATTGTGTCACGGCAGGTGTGGTCCAACACCGGGATCCGAACTGCTTGACATCAGTGCTTTTGAAGAAACTATTACCTGCCCAGGCACTGCATACCCTTGTTATAGAGTATGCAAGAAAGTGCATTTGTGTATGTATGTGTCTGTATCTTAGCTGTACAACGAGGAGATCCTGGATCTATTCGACAGCGCACGGGACAGGAAGTCAAGCATTCGGATTCACGAGGATGCCAGCGGGAGCATCTACACCACGGGGGTGACCTCTCGACTGGTCAGCTCTGAAGAAGAGGTGGGGTTTCACCCGCATGTGGTGTCACTAGCTCAATGGCAGCAGTGCAAAAACTTACCTTAACCCATGACCCTCCCTCCCTCTTGTCTGTAGTTGCTGCAGTGTCTGAAGCTGGGCGCCCTCTCTCGCACCACTGCCAGCACCCAGATGAATGCCCAGAGCTCACGCTCCCACGCCATCTTCACCATCCACCTCTGCCAGATGCGCGTGTGCCAGCACGCCAGTCTGGTAAGGGGTTGACATCAGACTTGCAAAGCTTGTCTTTCGAATAATTACAGTTCAAACCGCTTCAAATGCCCGGTGACATTTTGAGCAACACTGTGATTAGGCAGCCTCACTTTAAGCACAGCTGTGAAATTCAGAAATGTAAAATCCACTTTCACTTTCTCTCTCTCTCTCTCTCTCTCTCTCTAGATGAACGGAGATGCAAGCGAGGATACGGGTGGTTTACCTGACGGCCCCATCTCGCAGCCAGAGTATGAGACACTGACCGCCAAGTTTCACTTTGTGGACCTGGCGGGGTCAGAGCGGCTGAAGCGCACTGGGGCCACAGGGGAGCGAGCCAGGGAGGGCATATCCATCAACTGTGGCCTGGTACGGAGGCTGCAGAGAGGCTCAGAGAGGCTAAGAAACGTTTTAAAAAACATGCTCTTCCCAACTGCCTGAAATACATCACACGCTAATACCACTGTTATACATATGAGCTTAGTTCAGTCATCATTGCTCTCGATTGAAATTTTGGGATGATTATTTTTTTAAATTTTTGCCCAGATTAATTGAAAACAAGGTTTTGTAACACAAACAAGTTAGGAAAAAACCGACATACTTTGTTTTCTGTAGAGTAGAATACAACAAAATGATTCGCACCCATGCAAGCCATACTTTGTGCCTTTTGCTTATATCATGCTTGAAGCTTCCTGTAATGTCTTATCAAGTTGTGGCACATTTAGATTCTTTGGGGTTTTTTGAAAATTCTTCAATAGCGAATTTCTCCAGCTCCATCAAATTTCTTGACTTTGTGAAATGATTTCTTGAATTAAGTCCATAAATGTTAAATTGAATTAAGGTTGAGACTCTGACAGCCAATCAAATACATTGACTTTGTTTACTTGACCATTTCTTTGTAGATTTTGACGTATGCTTTGATGTAATTATCATTTCCATTTTTGATCCAGCTTGAATCTTCTAGGGTACATTTTTGAATGAATTGTTCCCTCGAACGAGGACAAAATAAATCCACTTCCATATTTCAGTGTGCATGATGTTTTTCCCTGCAGTTATCTGACCTATTTGTGCAAAAATATAATGCTGGTGAACATAACCGTAAAGCTACATTTTTGTTTAATCTGACCATAAGTCATGGTCCCCATTCTCGTTGAGATACTGTTTGGAAAATCCATAACACCTTCTTCCTTGCATTTCTGCCATAAAACTCCTGTTCATGCAGTGTGTTAAGTTCTAGTTCTAGTTTTCCATATGTTGTATTCTGATGATGCCAGACTCTTATAGAGATCTCAAGCATTTAGCTTTGGATTTGTGATTGCCTTACCACCCGTTTTTCTCGCAACACATGGTGGCAATATTCTCTTGCGTCCTCAAAGTAGCTACTCTTCCTGTGACCTTGAACCTCTTTATGACAGACACTTTAGAAGAAACTTCTTGTTCAATTTTTTATGGCCATCATCTACCTTGTGATGCACTTTTATGAGAGTTCTGTCCTTCCACGATGGTGGATGTTACTAAAGGATTTCCTTTCCACCATGTAATCTACTTTTTTACTCTATGGAAAGAGGGACCCGATGATTGATAGGTTCTAGAAAGTCCCAGAAGCTTCATATGAATCTTTTTATATGACAACAGAAATTTGATAAAGGTTTATTAAAGCCGGTAGAGACTTAGGGGTGTGAACTATTTTGGTGTTTTAAATACCACACTGTAGGTGGCAAACTAAGTATGGTGCTTTTTTCTGTGTTAACATTGGCACAAATAAAAACGGCAGACATTGTATCTGGTACTGATAAGTATTAAACACAGCAACCCTAAGGAAAAAATCTTTTTAAATTGTGTTATTTCCCCATAGTGGTAACGCACCCGAACAGCGTAATGTAACCTTTTGTTGGTCAGTTTATGACAGAGTGTGTGTTTCACAGCTGGCTTTGGGGAATGTCATCAGTGCCCTGGGCGATCAAAGCAAGAAGAGTAATCACGTGCCTTACAGGGACTCCAAACTCACCCGGCTTCTACAGGACTCCCTTGGGGGCAACAGGTAAGGGCCAGTATTCAAGCCCAACTCCTACACATACATGAACACTGTATGCATGTATAGCACAGTTCATGTACACATCACTGTCTAACTATCTATCTCTGGCTAGCAAAGTATACCTCACAAAGTTCTACCATTAGTCACTGATTTTATCCCTGATTGAAGTCAGGAAGACCTCTCCATCATGACCAACTTCCCTGTGTTCCAGTCACACCCTGATGATTGCTTGCGTTAGCCCCTCGGACCGGGATTTCATGGAGACACTCAACACACTCAAGTACGCCAACCGTGCCCGCAACATCAAGAACAAGGTGGTGGTGAACCAGGACAAGACCAGCCAGCAGATCAGCGCCATGCGTGCTGAGATCGCCCGGTTGCAGATGGAGCTCATGGAATACAAAGCGGTGAGGAGGACTGCTTCAGGGGCGTGGGCCACATGGGGCAGGATGTGGAAACCGATTGGGCTTTTGGCAGATGTAGGAATTACCTGAAATTACCATCATAGCAAAGGCTGTGGCCAAGTTTCAGGATTCTCACTGTTGAAGCATCATCAGTAGGGCCTGAATTTGTGGGACAGTTCAGGAATTTGGTAATTCAGGTCTCACACTGTACAGACGCTGCATAGGCTGCTGTTTTGGCTGAGGGCTTTAGTTCAACCTTTTTCCATACTTGAAGATTACATGTGTACTTAATTCTCATTTATAGTTATCACTTTGGAGACTAGGAAGATAATGGGATGCCAGGGATTGGTGCTTCAAGTCTGGATGAAGAGTTGATCGACCCTACACTTCTGTGAATACCATGAAAAGTAGAGTTAAGGGTTGATGGATGGTTTGAGAGTTGACTCTGGTCACTAAATGTTCTCCATCTGCAGGGCAAGCGTGTGGTGGGCGAGGACGGTGCAGAAGGATTCAGCGACCTGTTCCAAGAAAACTCAATGCTGCAGAAGGAGAACACTACTCTGAGAATGCGGGTGAAGGCTATGCAGGAGACCATTGATGCCCTAAACAGTCGTGTCACTCAACTGCTTTCCAACGAGGTCAATGTTCTTTTGGCCAAATCAGGTGAGCGCCCTCTGCTGCTGAGTCCTTAAAAGATCTAGCGCATCCAGACCTTGAAATCTATAAGGCTCCTAGCACCCTGTCAAATTTTTCTGTTTCTGCCCTGAACAACCACACCTTTTGTGGTCTAACATGAAATTGATCCTGGAAACGTGATATTTTCTTTCCAGGTGAAGGCAATGTGGAAATAGGTGCACTAATTCAAAACTACATCAGAGAGTTCGAAGAGATTAGGTAAATCCCCATTGCTTTTTTTGTTGGCTGTAAATTGGGAAAATCACTGTGTATAAATAAGTAAGTTTTACCAGTACTTTCCCTATGGGTCCTTCTGTATTCATTCCTCCTCCTCTATTGCAGGTCCAAACTTCTGGAGAGTGAGGCAATGAATGAGTCACTGCGCCGCAGCTTATCCCGTCTCTCCGCCCGCTCCCCATACCCCTCCTCGCAGGGGCCTGTCTTAGGGCACCTCACGGGCTCGTCCCCTAGCATCTCCATGGAAGCGGAGATGACGGACGTGATCCGCCGTGCCAAGCTGGACATCGAGAAGCTGAAGAAGAAGGAGAGGAAACAAAGGAGGAAGAGGTCAAGTGTGCTATATGTGTGTGTATGTTTATGTCAGGGGAGAGAGAGGCAAACCATCCATCAAGCCATCTCCTCAGACGAAGTATTGACAGGTTTTTCCAAGGTTAAGCATCAGATTTTAAATGTCTCGATGTAACTGTCCCCTGGGCCTGGTCACATACTGGCCCACTCCATAAACAAACTGTCCCTGACCATTATAGTGATGTGATGGGCTGCATTCGTCAGGTCTCTCCCTGTGGTGGAGGTCTCTCCCAGAATTTTTTTCTGGACAGGGAAATTAGTGTGGATTTTCAATGAGGAACCTTCCAGACAGGAAGTGCTACTTGTGTCTGGCTCCCATACAGATGGCCTGCTGTAAATCCGTATACTCTCTAGCTAGAAGGGAAAAGGGGAGCCAAGTGCACCATCGCAGACAACTTTAGTCTAGCTAATTAAACTTTAATTGTGATGGTTTTTCCAAGTCCCCAAAATGGGCCGTCTCTTGAAGGGAATAAATACTTGGGGCTTGCAGTGTTGGGGGGGTTTCTCCACAGAAATACATATTGGATAAAACGTTTAAAAATAAAATACATAACTTTACATAATTAAACATAATTATTATCGTATTTTCATACATTTCCCCTTACCAATTCATGTCAGAGAAAGTTATGGATGGTTTTGTGCTAAAAACATTTACATAAGCTTTTGAAATGTTTCACCAAATGATTTTTATAGTTTTTAAAGATTAAAAAAAAAAAAAAGGATTTTTATTTTTATTTTTTTTTAAACACTTGCCTACTGCTGCACTGAGACTGTGTGTGTTATCCTATTGTTTACTGCATGGAGACACAATGAACTCTCTACATCCTCTCAACAGCCCGGAGAAAGAGAAGGGACTGAAAAAGAGAGCGAAGCTGCATGTACAGGAAAATGGGGGGAGTGTGGAAAACGGGCAGAACAGCGAGGCTGACTCGGATGGGAATGAGGCTGAGGAGGTCAGTCAAACAGTACTCACCGAGCCCCCAGCCTGAACGTGTCTCCGCTGGGTAGATTTCCTCTGTATTGTGTACCTCTGCAAGGAGGAAGTTATTATTTCTAAACCGGCTCCAGAGGTTGTCATGAAATAAAGCATGGTGTGTGTTGAGAGTGCATGTTTATTCACGTGTGCGTGTTTGTGTCATCAGAATCGATTGTCTCCTCTCCAGGAGGAAGAACTGGAAGAAAGTGGCTGTGACGAGGATGAGGAGGAGGAGGAGGAGGACGACGAGGTGGAGCGTCCCAGAGAGGAGGGGGAGTTTGAGAGTGACGAGAGCCTGGTTGACTCCGACTCTGATTCTGAAGAAAAAGGTCAGTGGTCAAATGATCCGATGGATGAGTCAATGTGGCAATAGTGCCACTGGGAGGAAAAAGATTGTCATAGAGGGGTAGTCTAAACTAATGTCTCTTATCTGTCATTGTCAGAGATTCAGGAAATCTGCCATTTGTTGTTTTTGGTTTGTGTTTGTGTGTGTATGTGTGTGAGACATAGAGAGGGACCTGTAACATTGTTGCATTGTGGGAGACATTTCAGGTAAACTGACATTCTGGGTCCACAGCAAACTTCCAGGCAGACCTGGCAGACCTGACATGTGAGATAGAGATCAAGCAGAAGCTAATAGACGAGCTGGAGAACAGCCAGCGACGGCTGATCATGCTTAAGCTGCAGTACGAGGAGAAGCTGATCCTGCTGCAGAACAAGATTCGCGACACTCAGCTGGAGAGGGACCGTGTGCTGCACAACCTCAGTGAGTCCTGATGGGAAACCCTCCCCTTCAATTCCGCGCTTCTCTGTTAATCAGACCATTGCACTTTACTCACTCATCACTAAGCTGGCTACCTGGCTAATAACAGTGACAGAGCGTTTGGAAATGCTTTTAAAGGGTATTTAATTGAAGAATGACAAGCAGGAGTCTTTTCAACAATCAGTCAAGCTAAAACAAATTCTAAGTTGATGTAGTACTTTCTGATGGTCTCCAAACCCCCTGAGGGGAACAGTCTGGCCGGATGCCCTTCCATCAATGGCCTGTTTTTCTTAACTTCTCTGCAGTGTCCATGGAGAACTACACTGAGGAGAAGGCCAGCAAGATAAAGTCAGAGTACGAGAAGCGGCTGAAGGAAATGAATAGGGACTTACTGAAACTGCAGGCGGCCCAGAAGGAGCACGCCCGCCTGTTGAAGAACCAGACCCGTTACGAGCAGGAGCTGAAAAAGTTGCAGGCCGAGGTGGCTGAGATGAAGAAGGCCAAGGTGAGTGTAACCAATGAAGTCAATAGAGCTTTTTGATGCAAGTGGTAATAATATCCAAATAAATTATACTAGATTAGTTCAGACATATTTTTGCACAAAGTTGCTAGAACTTTTCGCTGTAGCTGTGCTTAAACTTTATGTGAAGTTGCTGCTTGGTCTTCCCTCCAAAGGTGGCGCTGATGAAACAGATGAAGGAGGAACAGCAAAGGCGGCGGATGGTTGAGGCCAAAAGAAACCGTGAGATTGCTCAGCTCAAAAAAGAACAGAGGCGACAAGAGGTGAAATGTTGTTTTTGTGGAAACCTAAAGCTGATAATAGGTGATGCGAGGGTGTACGTGATATACAATTGCTTTGTGTAGTTACTTCTATATTCTGGAGGATTTTAAGGGATGTGATTCCAAGCAAAACTCAATTTTGACAGTGTTTACAGAGGTCAATGTGAGCCCATGTGGATAGTGAATTTCAGGGTTGATTTAATACTGGCAATCTTGCTTTATTTGCATTTGCACATCACAGATAAGCATAGCATGTGGTGATATATTGTACCAGAACACTATTGCTAAAACAGTGATTTTGCTTTTATATTGGATTTTATGCTTCTTGTTTAGGCCTGTGCTTTCTTTACAAACCGTGGTGCTTCGGAGCCCTAAGCTTCTGATACACAGTATGCAGTAGCCTTCAAAAAAATGGCATTTAATATCTATCTTTGCACTTCTCAGTTTCAAATTCGGGCCCTGGAGTCTCAGAAGAGGCAGCAAGAGATGGTGCTGCGGAGGAAGACCCAAGAAGTGACGGCCCTGCGGCGGCTGGCCAAGCCCATGTCCGAGCGAGTTGCCGGTCGGGTGGTGCGGCACCTACAGCCCCTGGACTCTGGGGCTGAGCTCTCAGTCAGTGCCACCTCCTCTGAGCCGGAAGCTCGCTCTGTCTCCAGCATCGTTCGGCAATGGAACACCAAGATCAATGGTTACTTGGGCGAGAGTCAGGGCGCCGTCAATGGAACACGCACCCCAAGGTGAGTGCAGCCTGGATCACACCTGCTTTGACAAAGCTTTTTCTTTTTTTTTTTCCAAGCAGATACAAGGTGTCGACAATAATAAAAATCTGGATTCACATTATTATTGACGTAAATATTAAACTAAAGTTTTTAAGTTCATTTATAAATAAAAAAGGATTGAATATTTATTATTCCTTTGTGAATGACCTGTACAATAATCACACTGAGACTTGAGTGTTTGACCTACACATTAAAGCCTTGTAAAAAATGGCAACGTTGATGATTAAGGGGCCCTTTTTTCTTAATTTAATGCAAAATCAATCATATGGCCAATCCCTCTGTCCAAGTGTATAATGTTGTTCTACATTCGTGCTAAATGGGGTCACTGACGTAGCTCTAGTGAGCATATAAAGAATGAACCCAGGAACCTGGATGTGAGAGCTTTGTCGATGGTTACGCGTTTGCACTGACCCCTGTGTATCCCTGTTTGTGCAGAAGCAGGAAGTTGTTCCAGAGGAAGGGTATGGGCGGCACCATCTCTAAGGCAGCCCGGCAGAAGTGGCAGGCCTTGGAACGGAGGATCATAGACATCGTCATGCAGAGGATGACCATCAGCAACGTGGAGGTAGACATGGATCGCCTCATCAAGGTACTTCTCAACTCAGGCAAAATGAAGTTGGATTTTTTTTTCCAATAATAATAATACTTTAAATTACATTGTGGTGTACCACTGATTTAATTTGTTTCATTTGTTGGGTAAATGATTCATTTTAATTAACTGTGTTGGTTTAATCAGCTGATTGATAGCTAATTGTTATGCTTTTAGTGATTAGGTAATTTTATAATTATTTTAATTTTATACATATTATACAGTCAATTATACTTTTTGAATTCTATGATTTTACTTATCAGGACATAAAAATCATCTGTTCCTTAGCAGGTCTTAAAATGAGGTAAATACAACCACACATGACATATTACACCGTGTCATGATTTATTTAACCAAAAATAAAGCCAAAATGGAGAAGCCATGTGTGAAAAACTAAGTACACCTAATAATTCAACAGCTTGTTGAACAACCTTTAGCAGCAATAACTTGAAGTAGTCGTTTTCTGTATGACACTCAGTCTCTCACATCGTTATGGAGGAATTTTGGCCCACTCTTCTTTACAACGTTGCTTCAGTTCATTGTGGTTTGCGGGCATTCGTTTATGCACAGCTCTCTTAAGGTCCCGCCACAGCATTTAAATCGGGTTGAGGTCTGGAATTTGACTGGGCCATTGTAACACCTTGATTCTTTTCTTTTTCAGTCATTCCATTGTAGATTTGCTGGTGTGCTTGGGATCATTGTCCTGTTGCATGACCCAATTTCGGCCAAGCTTTAGTTGTCGGACAGATGGTCTCACATTTGACTCTAGAATACTTTGGTATACAGAGGAGTTATTGATTGACTCAATGACTGCAAGATGCCCAGGTCCTGTGGCTGCAAAACAAGCTCAAATCATCACCCCTCCTCCACCGTGCTTGACAGTTGGTATGAGGTGTTTGTGCTGATATGCCTTGTTTGGTTTTCGCCAAACATCTCCACTTTTGGTCTCGTCTATCAAAAGGACATTGTTCCAAAAGTCGTGGTTTGTTCAGATGCAACTTTGCAAACCTAAGCCATGCTGCCATGTTCTTTTTAGAGAGAAGACCCTTTCTAATGGCAGCCCTTCCAAACAAACCATACTTCTTCAGTCTTTTTCTAATTGTACTGTCATGAACTTTAACATTTAACATGCTAACTGAGGCCTGTAGAGTCTGAGATGTGACTCTTGGGTTCTTTGCAATTTCTCTGAGCATTGCACGGTCTGACCTTGGGGTGAATTTGCTGGGATGTCCACTCCTGGGAAGATTGGCAACTATCTTAAATGTTTTCCACTTGAATGAATAATGAATAATCTCTCACTGTAGAATGATGGACTTTAAATAGTTTGGAAATAAACCTTCCCAGATTAATGTGTAGCAACAATTGCTTCTCTAAGATCATTGCTGATGTCTTTCCTCCTTGGCATTGTGTTAACACACACCTGAATGTTCCAGACCAGCAAACTGCTAAAGCTTCGGCTTTTATAGAGGTGGTCACACTTGCTGATGATCAATTAATCAAGGGCACTTGATTAGCAGCACCTGGCTGCTACTTATCCTCTTAATTCCTATGGAAGCAGTATGGGTGTACGTAGTTTTTCACACATGGCTTTATTTTTGTTAAATAAATCATGACATGGTGTAATATGTCATGTGTTGTTGAGGTTGTATTTACCTAATTGTAAGATCTGCTACGGAACAGATGTTTGTTATTATGTCCTGATTCGTAAAACCATGGAATTCAAAGATGGTGTACTTTCTTTTTCACATGACTAAATGTATAATATTAGATTTTTAGGGATTTAAAGTGCTGGTGCTCAAATGTTGCCAAGTAATCACAAGTAATTGAATTATAGTGCATGCAGCTCTTGTATAGCTTATATAGAACTGAATTAGAGGGATTTAATTAACCTACTTATAATTGTAAATCCAGCTTGAATACTTAGATATTTAGTCTGTTGATTATCAAAAAGTTTACAATAGTACGATTGTACCTAGTTCGCACGCTCATCAGAGCAATCTGAATCAGGAAAACTGCAGATCCTGCTTTACAACTAAACTAAATGCTCAACTCTATCCTCCAATGATAAACCTTAAAATTAAATTCCTTTGTGCCGCAGAAATGCACATGTGCATGTAAAAGCTTGACCTGATTGTGAGCAGCTGGTGATTGGACCCCTGGTATAAATTTCCTTTTTAAAATGTATAATGAAAATTTTTTAAAGGACCAAAAAGTTCTAAACTATCACAGTAATGAATTATGGCCCCTGCTGAAAAGAGGAAATTGATAGATGCATAGACAGACACAAAGGCTGTTTTGTGTTCCTTTAAGCTATGTTGATCCAAGACAAGGGCTCTGCAAGTGAGCTCTTACTGTCCTTACTGAGTGTTGTTGAGGGAAGTCATTTAGACACACTCAGGAGCTTAAAGAGAGAGTCGGTTCAATGGTGATCTCTGTTCACTGGACAGAAACGCGAGGAGCTGTCAGTCCAGCAGGAAGCACTGCTGCAGAAGCGGGAGAAGCTGGTGGCCGAGGCGCCGGAGGGGGAAGAACGCCTCCTGCAGGAAATGAACGAGGAGATCGAAGTGCTCAATGCCAACATTGACTACATCAGCGACAGCCTATCGGACTGCCAGGCCACCATCGTGCAGATCGAGGAGACCAAGGCAAGGCTGTCACCCTAACCACAGATCCCATCTAGCATGATGGGATTACTGTGTACATTGTTAAAGTTCTGAAGATAGTTAACAACCCTTTACATTCTAAGCATGAGAAACCTGCTCCCCCTAGCTGAGAACATATATAATATAACAATATAATAGTATTTTGAGATCAATATACGTCTACAATATTAAACATTACTCTTAAGTGTAAGTAACGTTCATCATGATATTCACAAAGGTAGCTAAAGAAGATAATTTAGGTTTCCATCTGTAGTGCTGTAGTTAACTGAAAAGGGTGGTTCCAATGACTATAAATAGTTATGGATGCCTAGAAGTCTATTGACTTTCTATTACTTTCAATGGTCTTGTCACTAATTTGCCACTAAAATATGTACTTTTTGAGTTGTATGCCCATAGAACGTGTACAATTTGCTTGCGCCATTAAACTACGCAACAAGAACTAACGCAAATTCTAACCAATGTGATAGACACATGGGAATGCGCCTCAGCTTCAGCAACGATGTAGCAAGCAACAGAGGCATAGAACATTGATGCAACAATACAATCAACTCCTTATAGTTGGACAATTGTATATACAATTTTATGACCTAGCATGCAGCTGGTCCTGTTGTAAAAGGTTTTTAATTGCCAGTAAAGCTCATTTTGAAGTTGAATTTAAGTTCAGGCTGTTGAACTGGATCTGGTCTGTCTACATGAGGTTGGGGTTGGAAGGTTGTCTGCAAAATTCTACGTGACTCACTGCCTGGTTGTCCAGAGCAGGACGAGCTGGATTCGGTGGACACTTCCGTGGTCATCAGCTCCTGTTCTCTGGCCGAGGCCCGTCACCTGCTGGAACACTTCCTCAAAGCCTCCATCGACAAGGTGAGCCATGGAACGCCACACCACCTTCAACCCCTGAAAGCATATTGGCTTATTTTGACAGATATGTTCTTCCTGATATGTTGAGTGGTTGTGTATTTTTGTTTCTCCATTAAAATCTCTAAGTGCTAACTGCATGTTGCCATCCATTAATTTGTATGGCCAATAGCTGGCTAATAGATTAAATGAGGGAATAATAATTGGCTGCCGCCGTGTGACATTTATAGGGACTGCAGGTTGCTCATAAGGAAGCTCAGATACGGTTTCTGGAAGGCCAGCTCAGGCAGACCGACATGATTGGCTCAGCCCATAACCATGTGATCCTGGACGCCCTGAGGGAGAAGGCGGAGTACATCCCGGAGTTGCAGGCCCTCATTCACAACGTCCAGCAGGGTTGGTGTTCTCCTCTTCGTCCTTGCCCCCTCTGTCAAACCTGTTTATCCCACGTTGTATTAGACTGGAGAAGACATTCAACAGTCTTTCCAGTATATATGTCTTCTATTGGCCTGATGTATTCCTCATATTTAAGATGATGATCCAGAACAAATAAACAACTTTGATAAATGTTTTCATAATATAGGTGCTCATCAGAGGCTCTAATATAGACATGGCAAATGTTTAACACGCAGAGAATGGCGTCTCAGATGGGATTAAGAAGTGTTGCTGTTTGCTTTCACAGAAAATGGCTATGCCAGCACTGATGAAGAGGCCTCTGAGTTCAGCCAGGCATCAGAGGGCAGGTGAGAAATGATTTAATCTCCACCATGATTTACAGTTGTACCATTGACCATCCAGCAAGCATTAACACCCATTTTATGTCTTTCTCCTGCAGCCACTCGCAATCATTCCAAATGAAAATCTCAACCAGTCAAGATGATTTCAAGATAAGGGTAGGTATAAGGTATTATAATATGCTGATTAAAATAGTTTTTTAAAGAGCAATAAAGAATCCAAGAGCAGGTTGATAACAAGGAATGATTGATGAGAATACTAGTCATAAAAAATAAGAGTAAGAATGATTAAAGAACATGGGAATAATAGGAAAATAAGACTAGACATTTGTGTTTGCAATTATAGAAGGCTGTTTCTTCCACTCACCAGCAGGTGGCAGTGTCATACTGAGTGTCATACACCATGTTCAGAGATGGCCATTTTTCTGCCACCAGTTGGCTCTTTGTTTAACACCAGGCCTGTGGTTCTCCCACAGGCAGAGCCCCGACTATCAGCACAGATGAAGGCAGTGTCAGCGGAGCACCTGGGGCCTGTGCTAGATTCGGCTACCAAGAATATCACCAAGTCGCTTGCCTCGTTGACGGAGATCCATGAGAATGGACTAGTATTCTCCCTGAGGGACCCGTACTACAGAGACCGGGTGTCCCGTACTATCAGCCTGCCTGTCCGTGGACACACCTTGTGAGTCTAATGCTCCAGCTTTTAGAACCTGGCATGTGCTATGGCTGCCACATCTCCACAAAAAGTATGAGTAACCATACATTTAAAATGAATTATTTAAACATGTCTATGACAGTGAAAATCTGGATACCTGTTGCTCTAGGTTTCCCACATAGCTCTAGGTTTCCTGGTTGTAATGTATTTACTGTTCTAGACAGCATTATATTTTGTTTCTGCCGGTCTTCCTGTCAGTCCAAGGCAGTCTAGGGGATCAGACACCTCCCCTCTGACACGCAGAAAGTCTTATGATCGTGGGCAACCTTACAGGTAACCACCCTGCCTCTCCACCCCTCAACAGCACACCAATCAATAACCTGTGTATATGTTTGATTTGTAAAATGACTTGAGTGCCCCTTCCTTTCTTTCTACTCTTCAGATCTCCTGATGTGGGGTACACCCCCCCCTCTTCCCCGCCGCTTAGGCCCCGTAATGACCGCAACGTCTTCTCCCGCCTAACTAGCAATCAAAGCCAGGGTTCAGCTCTGGACAAGTGAGTGGTTGCACTCCTCACACCCTCTCATTAGAGCTACTTTGCACCAAGCGGAGACACTCAGTGCTGTTGAGCACAAAGCAAAAAGTGCCAAAAAAATTTGATTGAAAGATTGATGATCCCGGCCGCCTGTGCGCAACTTTCCACAACATTGCTCACAGAAGGAAGATTATTATCTCTATGCAGGAATTGGTATAGAAGGGCATTCATGCGTACCAGTTGTGGCCTCAGCAATAGCAGGCCTACTTGGAAAGCTTCAGTTTCCTACTGCTACCCTGTAACTTCCTGTCCATCTGATCTGCCTCATTTTCTATATATGATATTAATCAAAATAACTGAAGATTTGACTTTGAAACTATTTGCTATGACACCATTCAATCCAACCTCGGGTTCACTCTAGATTTCTTTCCAACATCTTAATATATTTAGTTGAATGTTTAATTCAATCAACAGTGGGGAAAATTCAGAGTTAATATTAATTATTGTGAAGCCTTGAGCTATTGAGTAAATGAGATTTAAATGATATTTTATTGGTATTTTTGTTTATAGCATCCTTTACAAAATGATTTGAAAATGTTTGGTAAAATGGTTCAGGACCGTTGTTTTCATTACACTAACTGAGCTTTTTCTAGTTGTTTTTTGACAATGTAATTTTGTACTTGAAACAATATCAATGGATCTGTAGGCCCACATTGCCCCGACTGGATTCTTGCTTTAGTTTGGAAGAGGATGTCAGTAGAGCATGCACCAATGCCCTGCCTCGGTGTTTTAATTGGAAAGCACGTCTCCACCAACTTGTGTACTCGGCACGGCTGTCACTGTCTATTTGTGTGAGAATTGAGTGTGTGCGCACCTGGGGAAACTGGTGATGCCTGCTAGAACCAACCCACCCCCCATGAGAAATGATAGCTTGTAACATCACATTAGTCTCAGTCTAGATCAGTCTCCTCACTTGGAAGAAAAATGTTCTCAGGTGGTTTGGTGTGTAGTCCACTAACTGAACTGCTCATTCTAACAAGCAGGGGGGTTTGGAAAGAGTGGGTCCAAGAGCTTCTTTGGTGGAAAGCATCTCCTGTCTTCTGGAACAGAACAAAATTGTGATTTGGCTGTTTATGTTGCTGCAGATGCTTTGGCCCTCTCAGTCCTCAAATACTCATCTATACATAAAAATTGTGAAAGCATTGAGATTAAATTATTAATTTAAACAAGGAAATTAATTTGATGCCTTCCAGATCTCTCTAAACAGATTCTAAATCGATATTATGGAAATATAATTTAAATATAATTTCACCCTCATTGCAAAGCAGGGATTGGCATGGATCCAATCATAAACCTTTAGTGTTTTGTGTATGAGAATATAAATTATAATAAAAAATAAAATAGAAATTGTGTATAAAAATTCCATCTTAGTTAAACGGGTAGAACTGTCATCATCACAAAAACAGTAATTTTAGTCTGTTTTTCAGACGGTTGGTCATATTTGAAACCTCTTTTTGCCTTTTTGCCTAAACCAATCAGCCATTCTCCACAAATTCTTTTTGTTCTGGTCCACAGTGCTACATGCTTAGCATTCACTGCAGAACGGACTTTGAGGTTGCATTACTGAAGTATTTTCTTTGTGAACCTGAACGTGGGTGCTCATCCTGTGGCAGACAGTCTGATTTTAACTACCTTCCTTAACGTACTCTCTACTGCTGACTTTACCTGCCTTCCCTGAACGCTGCCAGCTTTATGAGACCCCTGCCCCTGATCCCTTCCCTTTTCCCCCAGCCTTCTTTATGAGCCGCCCATCCCCCTGTTCCTTTCCTGCCCCCTAACCCTGCTACTGTTCTGTCCTTAGGTCGGATGACAGCGACTCCTCTCTCTCGGAGGTGCTCAGGTAGAGAATTGTGTCTGTCTCTGTCATTCTCTCTGTGGCCTGATTTGTCAGCTTTTGGCTCCTCCCTTCCAGAGGGTGGGGTATACTTTTTGCATGCTTACCCGTCGTGGTTCCTTTACCCCCACCTTTGTTCTGACATCTGTATGTTGTATCTCTTAAGAACTGAATGAACCTTCATCTTTAAACTGTTCATGATTAAATATGGAAAGAAGTCTTTTACTTTTTTCCAGATTTAATCATTAAAATTTTGCTGTCTCAAACTCAAGTAGGGTTTGCAAAAAGCCGTTATGTAGACCACCTGTTCAAATAAAACTCATAATGATTTTATTCATAACCGAATCAGTGGAGGAAAATATTTTCAGAATATTATCTTAAATGAGATCTGCCTCGCTCTCCCCAGCATGCTGCAAATTTCACACATGGTAATCTAATGGAGCACCCAAGCTGTTGCCAAATTCAGCTCACAATTCCATTCGTGTTTGTGTATATATTTCCCTTTATTACATTATCAGGCCCCACAGTTGGAATCATGGCTTTTCCGTCCTATTGCTTGTCTCCTTGATTTTCAGTCGCTGCAACTGCTCGGCATCTAGTCAGCTCTGTTGGCTAATGTCTCCGTGTCAGAAAAGGGCTGGCCTCCAGCTTCTCTCCGATTATCCGCAGAGGAAGCTATCTTAGACAATGTGGCTGTAAAGCCACTGACATAAACCCCACCGTTACAAAAAAATGTGTTTGAGACTCTTATGTTCAGATAAATTAAATTTAAAAAAGAACTCCTCTATACTGAAACTCATTCCCGAAGCAGCCATCCACTGTGAATCCAGTATTTAAGTGGCCTTGATAAGGTTATTTCAAACGACATCCCTGCCCACCCTGTCTTCCCCTGAGGACACAGACTTGCCACCTCCAGTCCCCCTCGCCATCCCAAAAACTCTCTTTCTCTCTTTCACTCTTTGGAATGGCTATGGATTGGAAAATGTATTAGGGGAGACCTTGCGGCTCTCTGTGCCCTCTGTGTACTGGACTCCCCGTGTTTCTGACTGGGTGGATAGGCACATCACCTAAGGTCAAATAAACTTGCACTGGATCAGGGGGTTTAGGGTTTAGTATACACTTTGCCTTGTTGCATCCATTCATTTTTAGCCGCACCTGCCTGAGTGTCCATTGTTTCATTTCTTTAACTTTGGTTGTAGCCAAAATGCATGTGGTTTCACACTCTGGGCAGTTTTGAATTTGGGGGTTCGGCGTCATGATGTTCCTGGCTGAGTGTTTGCATGATATCAGTTAGGGGGAGGCTGGGAGGGTGTGCACAACAGACAACGTTTTTTGTTATTCCCTAGTGCGCCCTAAATGACATCCTGTGGGTAAGTGTGTTTTCCCCCTGTGGGCTTAGTGGAATATCTGAATATTTGAATATTTGAATGATCTTGGTTTCATCTGGAATGAGAAAGGCTTCGAAGAAGCGTTCTCTTCCCTTGCGGTGAAGGGAAAATGTCTAAGTAAGAGTTGTGCTTTGTATACCTGGAGACAGTGTTTGGCATACTCTTACAAAGATTTTTTAAAGTGGCAGATCTCGTTAATAGCTTTTTTGAAGTTCCCTGACCTGATTTAGTTCCTGCAGAGAACTAAACTCTAAGTCCTGCACTCTAAGTCCAAACTCTAAATCTCTCGGGTCCGTTTGTAGGTCACTGGGTCCTGGATAAAGTGTCTCTTTAGCTTATTAAAACTGTGCTGGTAAGGAGCGCTCAGAGAGCAGTGTTCATGGGGATTGGACATGCCCACCCTCACCTAATAGGAGGGCCTAAAAGTTTTACTCTGCTCTGCCTGCCTCATCTGGAGCACTTTCTCTTTGGAGAAGGCCTCTCTGCTGTGGAAGAACTAGTTTGTCCTAGGTTTCCTTTAATTAGTGCTTTCCCTGTCCACCTTTGGTCACTTGGCCCTGCACCGCAGTTCTTCCATCGACCGCAGGGTTATGGCCTTGAGGGTGCACCTCCCTCCCCTAGCGCTGACCAATTTTCTGGCTCCATCTCACTCCACCGGCTCACTCAGAACACATTGAGAAGCACCTTATTATTCCCAAGAAGAAAAAGGGGGTAAACAGTGAGGCTGGACAAGAAATTGGTGGCCTAGCAAAGTTTTCCTTGCAAATGATAGCAGAGGTGGGTTTGGGAAATGCGCAACCACCTCTAAAAATTGTGCAGAGCTAAATAAAACAGCACTGGTATGCCAGTTCTACCGGTCAGAATGCAGGTTATCACTTCCAGAATGCTCTCTGTGGCTCTTACTGACATTTATTCAATTTTCCTCCAGGAGGGGGCAGCCTGTAGCTACAAAAATTAACCAACCCGGCAGATTTTATTTTAAAACTGCCTACAGATAAATAGGGGAGAAAATGAAAGTAAAGGAAATAAGAGAAGTTTGCTGTATATTCCATAATTGTTTTATTAACAATGGGTTAGATCTAGGATTTTAACAAGAAATATCACACACGGTTTCATAATCCCATGAGGTAAATACCCCTAATCAAAAAAGAAAGTATATTAGAAAGGGTATTTAGAAATAATGAGAGGCCAATTTGTTATAGTGTCTTTTTTGGCAAGTATTTCTAAGGGATAAAAGGTAGCTGTGTGACTTGATCTCTTGCTTTTGAGTGAAGCTCCTTTGGGTTTTTTGTGTGGCTGCATTTAAACACTTGATGGGTTTAATATGGCAGAGCTGGTGCCTCTCTCACTGTTTCTGCTTGGCAAAACCCAAGGCACTCATTAACTTATTTATTTGTCACAATTTTTGCGAAAGTTGGACACGTGCGTACATATACATTCAAACCATCTTTGCTATACCTTTCCTCAGCCCTCCCACTGACATGAGAAAGAGGATTTTAAATGTTTTAATTTGAGCTGATGCTCTGGGAGCAGTGTTTTGTTCAGCAGCTTCTCGGACAGTCAGACGTCCGACCTTGCATGCAGCCGAATGATTTATAATGACAGCAATTTATGCTGATTGAACCAGGCTGGGCACATGCTCTGTAGACCCACCACAATGGGTGTTTAATTTCTTGTGTGAAAGCTGTTTTGCTGCGAGGACAGCGAAATTCTTGTTTTACCACGCCTTGTCATGTGAAGGAGCGGCCAAACCCTAAAATGGCATGGATTAATGTTCTTTTGCGTAATGAAGGTATTCAACCTTTTATCAGATTAACTTGAGTGCAGAGAATGCTTCCATTAGGGAGTATGCTGCCCTGCTAAAGCTTTGCATTCATCCAGCTCTCCCCGTGATTTATTGATGTATGCATCGTCGCATGACAATGAAGTGAAACATTTAAAAAACCCTCACTTGGATGCAATGATCATCATCTGATTGATATTTAGTCATTTCGAAGGCACCTTTGTCTGCCCCCACTTACACAAGCGTTAGCGGATAAATGCTTTAAAGTACGGAGTATAAAATACCAAGCCCCATAAAAAAGACCTCCTCTCTGATTATTAGCAATTGATAAAACACCCCCTCCCCCACTCCCTCCACTGCAGGGCTGCCTAAAGAATAATAATCAGCCAGTGGTCAGCTCATGGATGTGGTGATTAAGGGATGTATAATTTCGAGAATAGACTGTCAAGCATGTGTCTATTTCCTCCCTCCCTGCAGCCATTAGAGTGCAGCTGCGCTTACTGTGCCTTAGGGGGATGTTACGCTGTGTCAGTTGGAGGTTGTCAATGTATCTGTGTGTTTCCGGCAGGGGGGTCATCAGCTCGGTAGGGGGAGTGAAAGGGGGCAGGACGGCCCCCCTGCAGTGTGTGTCGGTGGCCGAGGGACACTCCAAGCCTGTGTTGTGTCTGGATGCCACGGACGAGCTACTCTTCACTGGATCCAAAGGTATGGCACCACTCGACCTGGCCCTATGATGTCCCAGGCTCGTCATCTTTATTGCCAAAACACTGACAGTTGGACATACTCCTTCTATAGATATGCACAACAAGACACCCCTCACCCTGCCTTTTTTACCAATAATGGGCTTCCTCCTATCTATATATGAAAACACCAGGCCATGTCCGTCAATACACACAAACCATAGACCACCTACTAAGTTTGAAACAGTTGAAACCTTTTGAACAGGTTCCAAAACCCATTTCAGCCTTCTATTTTGGCATGGTTTGCGATGCCAAAAGGAGACCTTACTTTGAATCCTCTGTGCAGACCGGACATGCAAGATGTGGAACCTGGTTACAGGGCAGGAGATCATCACACTGAAGGGCCACCCTAACAATGTGGTGTCCATCAAGTACTGCTGCAATTCCTGTTTGGTCTTTACTGTCTCCACCTCCTACATCAAAGTGTGGGACATCCGTGACTCAGCCAAATGTGTCCGCACCCTCACGTAAGAAAACTGCCTGGCGCCTCCTGTCAGCCCCTTTGTCAAGCTTTCTCTGTCAAGTTTGACACTGCCCTGTAACTGATCTCAGCCATTTACCCTCATCTCTGCAGATCCTCAGGTCAGGTGGTCTCCGGGGACGCCTGCAATGGTACCACCACTCGCACCATCACAACAGCCCAGGGCGAGTACCAGATTAACCAGATCGCACTCAACCCAGCAGGGTCTGTCCTGTATGCCGCTGCTGGCAACACAGTTCGAACCTGGGACTTGAACAGGTGAGGGAAAGACACCCTCAATGGTGTCAGCATTGTAGTCTGAGATGAGTGCATTACCTCTTCTCCCCACTGGAGTGGCGCTGCTGAATCTTTTGATCTCAATGGCTCAGAATGCAGGCTGCTGGGAAGCTGACCGGACACATTGGATCAGTGATGTGCCTGACAGTAAGCCAAAGTGTGGCTGGCAAGGACCAGGTCATCACTGGGTCCAAGGACCATTATGTCAAGGTAGGGTGTCCCAGCTTCACTGAAAAAATGACTATAGACTTTGTTTGTAAACGTATGTCAGCTGCGTCTGTGATTCTGAAATAGCCATCATGTTTTCTGTCTTCCACTGGCTCCAGGTGTTCGATGTGGCCGAGGGGATGCTGGGAAACATTGGCCCAGCCCACAACTTCGAGCCCCCACACTATGACGGAATTGAGTGTCTTGCCACCCACGGGGAGGTTCTGTTCAGTGGTTCCCGTGACAACGGGATCAAGAAGTGGGATCTGGAGCAGCAAGAACTGATCCAGGTTTTTGACCCATTACTGTCCCCTTGAAAACTGGCACTGTTAACTCTGGTTTTGGAGTCATTACATCCACAAACCCACTAAATGATGCGCTCCATCAGACTGATTAGTATTCTTGATTAATCTGACTATCTGAATGATCAACTGCTGACCTTACTAACAGACAGGACATCCAGTACTATTTCTGTACTATATCAGTGGTTCCTTTTTCTATTGGTCCCTATTAAGACTCTGTGCGACAGCACAACATAACAGAGGGTTCTATATAATTGAAATGCATGTGTGTGTTTACTCCACTCCATTTTCAAAAACAAATGTACTCCAGTTGATTGGCTGATAAGACAGTGCTGTCCCCTCTGGGCTGGGGTGAGAGTCTGACTGTGGGGTCTGGGAAGGGGGGTATGCGCTTTCAAATTTCCATGCAAATGATTCCTGATGTTTGGTCATTTCATAACGTGAATGTGGTTGATTTGACTTGGCTCTGATTGGTAGATATTGAGCCACTTGTTTGCCATAGAGCAAATTTGTACACAATGCTCAGGTGCTTCATGGTCCACTGGCTGTAGCTTGCTGTTGGATTTTTTTATTTACTGGCTCACTGGAGGGCGCCCTGGATGGACCAACAAGCTGAACTGTTTCCTGACCATTGGCGGACCAGGACGAGGGAGACACTAGACAGAAATGTTTTATCTGCGATGCTACTGCTGATGGTGGTAGTGAGAGGAGAACTGAAATGAAACTGGGGCAACAGTGCTCAAACGATGATATCACCCATATTAACGGGAAGCCTGGATGACGGGGAATATTAAGACCAGGATATTAAATTAAATTGTGTCTTTACAATTCAAAGCTATTTTAATAACAGTCATTGCTGCCGTTAGTGGGGTGCAGCCCACACAAAAACTCGCTCAGTTTACTTCCCAGGGTCTTTTCAATGTTAGGTTAAATCTGTTAAATATATTGAAAGCTTGACATACATTTTAAATGCAATTAAGCCCAGCTGCTCGCCTGAAAACATCTGGAACATGCTATGCTTACTGGGTGACTGGTGGCATTCCAGTGTCTTTACCTGACTCCTGAATGGATTAAATGGTCTAGTAAAGATACTTAGAGTTCACATTTGTGAGTTTGTGGACCCCCTGTCCTCATCTAGATGGCTAATGCAAACTGGGGATAGTCTGCTGGGCCGAGACCCTTGGGGCATTAAGGACTGAAATGTAGACGGTAACCTCATTGACATACCGACATCCACCAGAATATGCCACTGGGGCAGTGGCTGTTGTTGCCTCTTGAAACGGGTGGTAGCTTTTCTTGGCTCTTAGCAGTCTTTATGGAATATCTATGCTGTTAGACTGACAGACATGCAAACACACATACTGGTCTGATGACGTTTCGTACTGCAAGATGCAGCCTGGAGCTGCCAAGATAAGGGCATCTGTAATAACGGAGGTACCTGGAGCCAGAGGTTCTTCTGTGGTAATGTCCCCGCTGGGGTTAGAGGGAAGAATGCCAGTCTAATAATAATTCCTATGTGGAGTAATAGGAGCACATGATTGGGGGCTTAACGTGAGGCTTGCCAGTATAAATATGGATAAATAGATGCACAGGGTTTTCCGGCTAGCTACAATGTATGAGGTGGGGCATGTGAAAGACCTTTTGCCGTGAAGCGTAACCGTTGCCTATTCCTTCCTCCCTGTCTGTGCCAAGCAGATTGAATGCTCCCAATCACCGTTGTTCTTTCATGTCCAGAGAGAGGCCGCAGCCCCCTCATGCTTGTAGCAATTAGGGATTAAGGGCTCCTCTCCTGTTTGTTTTCCAGCAAATCCCCAATGCGCACAGGGACTGGGTATGCGCCCTGGCCTACGTCCCGGGCCGACCCATGCTGCTCAGCGGCTGCCGGGGGGGCATGCTCAAGGTCTGGAATGTGGAGAACTTCACCCCCATTGGAGAAATCAAGGGCCACGAAAGCCCCATCAACGCCATCTGCACCAACTCCAAGCAGATCTTCACTGCCTCCAGGTACGGAGGTGCGGGGGACAGTCAGACTTTTTAATTACTTTTTAAAAAGAGGACTGATTAACGACAGGGACATGTTTATTAAAAACATTTCAGTATAAAAAAATTCAATATCATAGTCACAAATCAATTAATTGTTCATAAGTCTAAAACTATTCATAATAAAAGACCCTTTCCTGTGGCCAGTGGCTACAGAGCAGTAAAACTCTGGCCAAGTTAATTTAAACTGAAGGAAAATATATATAAGTATGAAAAATAAATGTGACGATCCTACATACTGCATTTTGTTTGTATTGACAAGACACAACCGTGTCATCTTATGATCGTAATGTGCGATCCAACGGTCAGTGTGCACCAAGGCTGTGTTGAAGCCTGATGTGTTCTATCCTGAGGCCTCTATGTACACTTAACTGCACGGTCACGTTCGCACATCTGTTCTGTATCCCAGTGGCATACTGTTTGTAGGCAGATGTAGTAGGGATTTGTGGTTGTTAGTGCTCAGTCCTGGCCAGCTCTACACTTAAACCAAGTTTGTCTCCTTTGAACTCTCCTTTCTTCCTATTTTTCTATTTCGGCGTCCTCCTCATCCCCCCCTTGTGTGTGCCCGCTCTGCCCTGTGCTTCAGCGACTGTCGGGTGAAACTGTGGAGCTACGTCCCTGGGCTCACCCCCTGCCTACCCCGACGCGTCCTGGCCATCAAGGGCCGGGCCACCAGCCTCCCATGAGCCTCCACTAAAACTTCCTGCCCTTGGTTCCCTCTGGTACTGTCTGTCTCGCTTGCTCTTTCTTTCACATTCACATTCTTGGACATAGACATGCTTTCTCTCTCACATGCACAGTCTCACCGACAGCCACACAATCTCACACACACACTCAATCCATTCTTTCTCTGAATCTCTTTATCCCTAGACACACTCCGTCTGTGCTCCCCCTTTTCTTTTATCTAGTTCCCTAGCTGTTTAACCCCATAATTCAGTGTTTCCACCCCCCCACCCCGGCTCAGGGTTGTTCTTCATCTGGCTTGGCATAGAATCTGAATTATGTTTTTAACCAGATATGTTGGTTTTAATTGGCTCCCCATTAATGACACCCCAGAAATGTAAATCCCTTCAACTGCGGCCTGGCTGAGGTTCAGTAGGGCACAGCACATCCTGGGAATTTAGTTGTCTTGCAACTAGTATGAGCAGGATGGTGCCCTCTAGCATCAGTGTTGCAGATTGTGTTGCTTCTGAAATTAGCTGGAAACAATCTGTAGAGTAATGGAATTTGAACTTGTTTTACTTTTGAAAACAGAGATTTTTTCCTGTGTCGATTACTGCTTAATTAGACAGTTTAAAAAAAAAAATGTTTATGGTAAATCTAAATTTAACATGCTGTGTAATTCAGGATAAAGTCAGAGTTGAGCCTGTGAGGCATGCTCTTTGTGCTGCAGTGTGTTTTGATGTGGGAGACTTTGTGAAGTGTTTGAAGATTACAAAAATTGAGTCATTCCCCCTTCTTTCTTCTCTATCTTTCCCCTTCTCTTTTGTTATTTTTTCTCTTTCGTCCTTCTCTGCAGTGACAGGTCTGTGAAGATCTGGCGAGTGGGCAGGAAGAGGTGACAGCCCTGTAGGTGTGGTGGCGGCTAATGCTCGTCGGGGAGACTTGTCAAGGGGTTTACTGTCACGCTTTGTACAGGACCCAGCACCAAGTCTGGGTATGGTTCCAGAACCAAAAGTCCCTGTCGTGGACTCCCAGTAGCAAAAATGGCAATATCCTGACAGTAAATGCTCTTGAAGTTGAAGCCAACTGAGATACATAGACTAAAAGGGGATCGATCCTTACTTGTACACCTGAAATTTAAGTGCCGTTTCAATGTAAGAGTCCCTGGATACTTTAAACCATAAAACACCCTGCTCTCCTTCCAGAGCAAACGCAAATGTTTCCTCCGAGTCAATCATCCAACAATCACTCTCGAACAATCTTAGTATGGGAGTCCTTCTGTAGTTATCAGGGGTGAGACATCTCTACATGTAGCTGCTATTTTGCTCTTGTTTGTTTGTTTGTTTATTTATTTATGTGTCTAATTATTCTGGACGAAACAGTGGCACTGTACTGGTCTTTTGGGCATCCCTCAGTGATTCGACGGCCAGGCTAACAGGTTAAACCGTTGACTAAATGCTTAAACTTTCCCTACGGCGAAACCAATGTCACGTCGAGGCTGGAGGTTGTCACATTTTTTCTTGTGTACGGGAGGTGAGGAAAAGAGCAGGAGCGTCTTGGAGGACGTATGGTCATGCTGGAACACCAGGTGTCCTCCAAACTTGTTCCTCTATGTATTCATGGGCCTACAATATCTACAGCTTAGACTATCTTCAGGCGATTCCTCCATTGGCCAATAACATCTACAGCACAGACTGTTAGGCTTTCTCTCTGTAGTGGACAAGGTGGGTTTTTTTCCTCCCATAACTCTGCTAAGGACTACAAACTGCAGCAGTCTGTCATTCTGCCCCTCCAGCCTCAACACAACAGCAGACAATCCTCCTCTTGTCCTTTTAGTTACATTCTTCATTGTTTTTGTTGCTGTGAATTTTTGCTACCTCAAGTAGTTGAAAAGCAAGTAAAAAAGAAAGAAGAAAAGACTTAACAGGTTTGATTAGTGTACTTTTTGTCGACTCATTGGTGATTTGTTTGCCCCCCCCCATCCTTTGCAAGACCAATGAGGGTCTCCAGGATAGGCAACAATACACAGTGTCTACATGGGTGTATAACTGCTTAGCCTTGCAGAAACAAGATGTGGCTTTAAAGGGCCTGTGTGTGGTAGTTCTTAACATGCCGGTGGGACAGAGCTTGAAATTGTCATCTCCTGATATTGCTGGTGTGAAGATTCTTCTACATTATGTGCTACACAATCCTACACAGGTGACCATGTGTCCAGAATGAATGGGTTCATTGCCACTGTTAATTTGCTCTTTGAGGACAGCCGTGAAAGTCTGCAGTAAAAATATAACGAAAATAATCTTAGAGACTGGATGTAATTATATTGTTTTATATCCTCATCCCCTACATCCCTGGCTGTTAAATAACATTCTTCCAGTTATGTAGATAGTTTTCTGTGCCTATAAAGGCAGTGCACGATTGGCTTTACTGCAAAGGACATTCGTGTATTTATAGGCTGTTGATTTCCTCGCTAGCGTTGGGCTTCCTACAATCCCCCAGACAGCTTTTTAATTAACCATAATCATAACCCTCATCAAAGTGTGTACCAAGAATGCATTGTCTAAGAGATATGTTAAGACCATGGCTTGTGGAAATTGTTTAGGTTAACAGGTCCTCAAAATGGCTAAAAAGACTTCTCGAAATCCCATGGGCTTTTCTGAATTATTTATTACTACTCTATAAACATAACTTAAGATGGAAGATTAAAAAAAGAGTCGAGTGAGTGCCAAGCCATGTATATTTTAGAGGGCTTTCCACCACTTGCTAGGACTTCCACCTCGAGCCACGTGATTTACTTTATCGGATGAAAATCACGCCGAACCGAATCTCAGCACACCAGTTAAAAGTGTTAATTCCAGAGGCCTCCGCCTATCTCGTCTTTCACATTATTACATTTCTTGGTCATTGGCTATCGAAACACTTAGATTCTCTTTTTGAAATAATTGACAAAAAAAGTCCTCTTCAAGGTTTGAAGAAATAAGTCTGAATCCTAGAGCCTTTGTATTCGGGTCAAAGGGATGATGTGGTGACTTTTTCAACCTTATCTCTAGGTATCTCTTTTTTTACAGGCAAACAGCTCGTTCATCCACACCTAACTCCCGCATTGACAGATGCCACTGGATTGGACAGGAACATTTTATAGATGGGCAGAAAATCTTTAGGTGCTTTTTAAACCTAGCCTTTTCAAAACTTGAATTAGTTTTGTGTATTTGTGTATGCCTGGCCAATCTGTTAATATAGCAGAGAATCCTTGGTAGTAGCTTTAAAATGCGTCTGCTTGTTGTATGCTAACAGTAGAGTAATGCTGTGTGTATGTATTTAAGACTTAAGTGTATATAGATGCCTGAAGGCTCCTGCTGTCGCTGCTGAGTACCCAGAGGAGCGACTTGGGATTGATTGTTAATGCTTGGACCAGAGGGAGTGGCCTGAAGCAGTGCTCCTGCCTACGAGAAGGCGCTGCCTCAGTGATAGAAACAGCCTTTGTTGGTCCTGGTGATGCACTGTGAGCGGCAGGTATGCGCTCTGACTTCTGTCTGCCCAAGGTGCTGAACCATGCTCTGAACCCCGTGACTAGTTGTCGAGCAAATGCACTTTCTTATAGTGAATTGTGTCAGGGGGGCGTGTGAATGCTTGAAAGCTTACAAAGGTGCTGATGCCTCTTGCACCTGTTGGTTGCTGTTGTCTTGGTACTAAAGGGCAGGCGCAGAAGCACATCTGCCTTTTAGGTCTTTATTAAATTTGCAGACATTTATTTTCAAGATAGCTTGCACAGATGCCAACAAGTCTTTCCAGTCCTCGTTTTGTTTGGTTTGTGAGGAAATTGCGCAACCCAGCCGATGCCAAAAGTTGGAGAATCGCTTTCATCTTGGAAACATTTAAATGGGTTGCGCTGCAGAGGCGTAGCCCGATACATCCAGAGGTGCTGTAGCCCCCAGCCATTACTCGGAAGTCCCTCTGGTATTCACGTTTCCCCCTTGTATGATCACTGTCCCTGGTTGAATCACAAGGCCAAAGGTGCCTTTTACTGCACAGATTAATTTCAGTCAATGTAAATATCTGTAGTTTTGCTTTTTTTTTTTTTTTTTTTTTTTTTTAATTGCATTTTACAAAAATTTAAAATAATTTATTTTAAAAATTTTAATTTTTATTTAATTATTTTTACCAAAAAAAAAAAAAAAAAAAAATTTTAATAAAAAAATTT
>JAOYSI010041436.1:0-28100 GCA_025775065.1 Hiodon alosoides
GGCGTAGAAAGGGCACGGCATATCATCATGAAAACATCATCCCAACCGTAAAGTATGGTGGAGGAAACATCATGATTGGGGCCTGCTTTGCTGCATCAGGGCCTGGCCAGCTTGCAATCTTTGAGGGGAAGATGAATTCCCAAATATATCAGACAATTCTTCAGGATAATGTGAGAATGTCTGTACGTCAGCTAAAAATGTGTAGAAGTTGGCTGATGCAACAGGACAATGACCCAAAACACCGGAGCAAGTCCACAAGAGAACGGCTTCAGAAAAACAAAATCCGCCTTTTGGAGTGGCAAAGTCAGAGCCCAGACCTCAACCTAATACAGATGCTATGGAATGACTTGAAGAGAGCCATACACATGAGACGTCCAAAGAATATGGTGGAGCTAAAGCAGTTCTGCCAGGAAGAATGGGCTAAAATTCCTCCTGAATGATGTTTCCACTGCCATTTTGAATGTTGAATGAGTGTGTTCAATAAAGACATGAGGGATCAGAATTTATTTTGTGTTATTATTTTAGACACATTATATTTCTCAATACCCTTGACTTAGATGAAGATCAGCTCACATTTTATGACTAATTTATGCAGAAAACCATGAAAATTAAAAAGTTCACATAGTTTTTCTTGCCACTGTGTGTGTGTGTGTGTGTGTGTGTGTGTGTATGTATATGTGTATATATATAATATATATATATATGTATATATGGTTTTAACCAAGAATTCATCACTTCCATAAACACGAGTCTGTTCTAGTGTAGAAAAAAAATCCAACAAGTAAAATTCACTGCTGGGGGTAGCAAGCTGTTTTGCATACTGTCACTCAAACTTACTTGTCGGTGGAGGGCTTGACGAAGAGGCTGCTTTTTGCCCTTTTGTCCCAATGCCCGGGCGCCACAATTTTCAACCAATAAAACTTGGTGAACATGTGGACTGGGTCACTCGGACTGCTGCGCTGCAGTTGTCCACAACCAACGCACCCTGGAAAATCACCCAAAAAAGCAGACTGCCCCCTCATGGAGTGGTCAGTGATCTTATCGGGTGGAGACGGCTTGCTAAGGTGATATGCCATCTGTACTGTCTCAGTGAGCCAATGGAACAGCTCCTTCTTGGAAAAGGACTGGCCCTGCGACGGAGTATCATGACATACAAGCAGCTGTTCAGTCTGGCATAGACTACCTTAATGGGCACAGAGTGTGGAGACACTCTCAGTCTCCAGTTCCACTGACAGGTTAACATGGCATGATAAAGCAGTCTTTGGTAGAAAAGCTGGGTTAGGCTTCAGGATAACCCTAGACTTGTCATGAGTGAAGAGCAAACAAGCTGTAGACACTGACAGTGCCTGCAACTCAGTTATACGCTATGCATAAATGATTGCCAACAAAAATGCATTTCGAAGGGGAATACTTTCAGCTCTGCTAAACATGAGCTCAAACAGAAGCTTTATCAGGGCCTCTAGCATGACATTCAGTCTCTACCGGTAAACAATGTTCTTTCTTGGTGACCTAAGCCCCTTTTAGAAACGGCTGCTAAAGAATGGGCCCCAGGAGAGACCAAATTCTATTTTCATATGGCAAGGGGAGATTGCTGCCAAAAACACCTTTAACATGGATGTTCTTACAGAGACTGCTAGCTCACTGTCATTGTGAAGGTAGTGGGATCTTCACCCCACGTCACTTTACGAGCTCTCTACACTTATAGCCATTATGGAAACAAGTGGAGGCTGCTCTAGTATTCTATAAGGTATCAATCACCCTTTCAGAAAGCCCCAACAGGCCTAACCGGCGCCAAATCCAGTCGCAGGATGGATTTGGTGCCTAGCACCTGACGGAGAAGGTCCCTGTGTCTGGGAAGTTCCCATGGAGGGCTGCACAGAAGAGAATCAGGCTCTCCCGGGCTAGTATGGAGCTATCAGGTAGAAGCTGGCCTGCTCTAGCATGATCTTATCTAGACGTGGGAGCAACGCTATCGGAGGGAGCCAATGCTCTGCTTTTAAATTTACATAATTTCATTGGCCATCCAAAGAATTCCATCACTGTGAATTTTGCATCTGCATAATCATCAAACTCTATAGCAATAGATAAGTATTAAACATGGCTAAATTAATTAACAATAAAGTCACAGGTTTCAGACTGATACAAAATGCATAGAGACTCATGCCCACCCGCCAAAAAAAAAAACAAGGCAACAGGTACATCAGTTTAAATTACTTTATTTAGAATTTGAACAAAAAAAAAAAGCAAAGGAAAATTCTGAATACACACCAATACACAGGTGAAGGAATCTGTAAGCCACACAATTATATTTCACACACAAGACAAAATTTTCATATTAATTTTATTGAATATTCAGTATTATAAAGAATTGCTCTTTCAAACCTCTGTAAAAAAGAAACCTTGAATTATAAATCAGTACCACAAAAATCGTTTTAATGTTTTAGAGTATCTAGTAATTTACAATCTGAAGATTAGAATTTGAATTGGTTCTAACCTTACCTTTTATACACTCTGCTCCAAACAACCAAAAATGAAAAAAAACCTTTTAAGAATAAAGAAATTTTAGTAATTTTCTTGTCATATCCTTGTTCTCAATATTAAACCACCCCTAAATTCCCAAAACACACTTCAATACTCTCTACTGTGAAATAGGAGTAAAAAAACAAAACAACCTCACGTAAGAATTTGGGACAGTAATAGCAGTACACCCTTTACCAATGTAACACAAAGAATAGCAAAAATAGCTTTATTTTTATAAATTAAATTTTATACATACATTTTTTTCATGGAGCATTCACACAGAAAAAACACCTGAAGTTTGCAGGCAATTCCAAATACAAAAACGTATTTAATGTATGCATAGCTAAGGACCCTGCCTCAGTGCTCATTAATATAAAAAATATCTCTTTACAAAATGAAATTACAGTACTGTCTTACCAATACAAAATGGGAAAAGCAGCATTCTTAAAAAATAATTGCACTGGCTGCTGATTCAGCCTCTAACTTAATCTGAACTTCCTCCTTGACATTCTCTTCTGTGCAGCTGCTCTGCATATCTGGTTCTTGTTTAATACTGGAACATGAAGACTGTTCTATTTCCTGTTTGATAAATGCATTTAAAGGGTTTTCCAAAGGGGCCTTGTTGGGAGAAGGAGTAGAATCCACAAATGAGGACGTCTGAGGAAAAACATCGATAAAATGGTAAGAATAGAACACTACCATATTTATTTAGACAGACAGCATAAATTGATTAGTATACAAAGACTTACGTTTGTGTAGTCTTCATAACATGATGGATGGTATGTCTGTAAATGTTAAAAAGGTTTTTTTAGCATACCACGAAACACATAATTCCCCCGTTCCCAACAGAAAATATATATCGTATTCTACATTTTGTGGATACCTTTTCATCAACACGGATTGCATTTTTGAGGTGCCATTCTTCCTCTTCCTCCTCCCAGTACATTTCAAACTGCTCTTGGCAGATTTCACAAGACTTAGAGAAGGGAAAAGTATTTAATTAGGAACGAAGTCCAAGGAGACAACCTTTCCTTAAATTACAAAAAAAAGTTAAATTACATAACCTACTGACAATTACTACCCAAACAAAACTGAGTTCGGACTTCGTTGGAAAAAAACATTTATTGCAAGGGGTTCAATTAACTGTTACACAGACAGCTTCAAAAACGGCAGGAATGGGAAATACTAATAATTTCAAAGAATAATTCCAGCTCTGTGAAAACTTACCTCATCAACAACATCTGGAGCAGCTTTGACACTTAAGAATTCCTTCTCTTTTGCAGCTTCCTGAGTTTTTTGCACTACTTCCTCATTAACCTTCTCAAAAAACTGACTCTTTGCTCTCTCCTCGAGATCGGCTATTTCTTCAAATTCAATCCAGTCCTAGAAATTGTAAAGAAACTAGTTTATTCAAAATGTAAGAAAATACTGACAAGATCCTGAAGAGGAAAATGGGAGGGATATAACAATTAAAGGGTTTGCAAAAGATGTCATGCTGGATGAAGATGATGAAAACAACCAGCACCATCCACGTACCTGTTTTATGAGATCTTAAATGGAGTACATCTGCACATGACACCTTATTAATACATGTCAACAGCAAGATTACCTGCTGGATTAATTCCTTGGGAAAGATTTTCAACATTTATGTGGTAGTACATGTCAAGGATGAGGTATAAAACGTTTCCAGCTTACCGTCAGGCTATAGTACCACCTTCTGTGTGTAACTTTCTTGCTGATATCTTTTTCTGATCTGTTTTGCCTGTAATGCCAATCCAGGTGATCTGCGTACACATCCGTTTGGGAGGCAGTAAAACGCATACCACAGGAATAGCACTGTATTCCAGTGTACAGTTTGGTGATGACGCTGTCATATCTCCTGTTAAATTTAAAAATCCATCATTATAATTTAGTTTATGAAAATCATTACACTAACACAATGCATTTTACAAATAACTTCCAAACATGATTATTAACTTGTGAGGAGCACAAGAGACAGTCACTACAGAAAGATATTTGTTTCGGTTAAACAAAATATATAAATGATGTGTCCATCAAATATATGGATGCAAATCACCATACTGATTGCACTTGCTTGCTCCATGGGTGCACACGTGCTTTGTAGTGTCTATCACTCCCTGACAAACACACACACATACTTCGGAAGCAATCTAGTAAATTCTGAGTTTTGTGTAGTTTGGTCAAATTGTTCTAGTGTTTTGGTGAGAAAAGGCACTACAACACATGAGATTAATACTTCTTAGTAATGCTAAGTTAGCTTTTCAGCTATAAGCTTAATTCGGTTAGGTTTTTAATTTGCTGTTTTTTTTAAGTTGAATTTCTTTTTTAAAGGACTCACTGTTTCATGTCTTCTATGACAAAGCCAGTGAGATCAGGGACATTTTGATCATCATCTTGTTCTTCTTCATCCTCCTCCTCTACTCCTGGTTGAATTTGAGGGGGTAATGTTGTCTCTGAAATAGAGCAATAGAACAAAGTATGAATGCAGCAACTTGTATAACAGCACTTAAGGCCATCATGCTGACCACCGAGTCTAGATAATAATATGCTTGATGTTTGAGCATTAACTTTGCAACACATGCAATACGGTACATGAATGAAAAATTTCCCTCACACACACAAAAAAAGCCTACCACTTGGAGCTGTGTCTGACTGAGTTGGTTTAATTATCCCAGTTGAAATCAGCTTGGTTAACAAGTCATTAACATCCACTTGTCCAAAATGACTTTCAGGGGATATAAATTGTGAACCTACGAAAGGAAAAAAAGTTTGAAAAACTCAGATTATAAACATACAAAGACCTTCCAAATTTAGTGTGCATAACTGAGCCTTTAAACCTGGTGAAACAGCAATGAGAGGAAGTTCAGCAAACCCAAACATGGCAATTCAGTGGAATCGGTAGAGGATAGCGGCATACCTGTAGGCTATGGCTTGATCGGCCAGAAAAAGACTTCTGCCTAATTTAGTTTGCTGGTACCAGCAGAGAAAGTACTAAGAACGATGAGAAGTTTGTAGAGTTTCGTTGATATAAAATTGTTTAGTAGGAGAACCTGTATCCATTTCAATCCTGGAGTGAAAGCCTGATGGCATAATGATCCTTTTATATGGATTGTGGGCTTTGTCCTGTCACTACTGTACTGTCCAACATTAAAGAACCAGCATTTGCCAGTTTAATATATTTAAGCTGCCTCTGCTAGTCTTTTTCCAGAACCCGCAAAATAACCAACACCACCGTATATATACACACCCACACATATATAAACACCTAGTATCGAAGAGCCTGCTGGAACTTTACATAGAGGTTGTCAGACACAATGCAACACTTACCCGTTTGACTGAAAGGCAAAGCATTCTGTTGTGGGGGCACAAATGGCTGTGCTTGGCCATATGGGGCAGGTTGAGTTTTTCCCAGACCAGACAGCATATTCATCTAAAAAATAAGAATGTAAGAATTGTTATTTTGTAGGAAGACACTCCGTTTCTACCAATAAATAACACTAGGTTAATTTAAAGGTGCAACCATTAGGCAATTTTTGATGTAAACAAGACAAGCAAACTTAAGTTTACAAACTATGCAACACCTTATATTTTCTTTACAAACATCAGGAGATTATACAAATTCTCCCTCACAGCACATATATTGTACTTGCAACCTTATGAAATGGAATATTAAATCATTGCTGCTTTTTTTGCGTTTACAAACTAAGCAAGAAAGTGCTTTTCATCCATTTTATAAACTACCGTTAGTGAGTAGAAGATTGACAAAATTTTCCAAAACAGAAAGTCATGCTTTGTAACCAATTCAGGCGTCTATACATTAAATAAATTAACCCTATTTTTCAAACATATTGAATCACTTAACACTAAACACCAAAACTTTATACTAAAAAAGAACCAGTCAAATATGCAACACTTACAGATTGTGGAATGTTTCCCACTGGAACTGATGTATCCATACTTCCAACAGGAGGACCAGGGTTATAAAAATTTGAAATAGGTCTGACATAGGAACTGGGGAAACATGATGACCCAGGTACAGGTTGCACATTGAAACTTGCTCCTTGTGGTACATTTTGTCCTTGAAAAGGTTGTGGTCCACCACTGAAGACATTTAGAGGCTCAGCAAATCCATGGTTTGGCAAATTGAAATTTGATGGTTGCTGACCACCAGGAGCAGACAATGAACTTTGTCCCTGGGGTGAATCAAACATGGATTGGACTTGTGGTCTTAACTGGTTTTGTACATTCAGTGGACCACAAAACCGTGTCATACCCTGTTGCTGTGAAGACTGCCCATCATATCTCATAGGTCCTTGAGAATTCTCAAAGTGCATAGCACCTGGCTGATTAACTGACCCATCAAACCGCATTCTTCCCTGTTGACCAGGAGGCCCTTCGTATCTCGATGGTCCACCAAAACGCATAGGCCCTTCGAATCTCCCAGGGCCCTGCTGCATATGGGGACTGTCAAACCTCACTGGCCCTTCAAACCTACTAGGCTGCATTTGTAAACCCTCATATCCGATAGTATTTTGGCCATCAAACCTGCCAGAAGCTTGCTGTCCAACTGGACCTTCAAATCTACCCCCTCTTGGTTGATGATGTGGCCCATCAAATCTTCCTAGAACCTGGGGCTCACCAAATCTCGGTGGAGCAGATAGCATAGGTGAGCCATCGTATCTGTTGGGCCCATCAAACCTTTCTGAACCTTTGTGCATCGGTGGAACTTCAAATCGCCCAGGCCCTTGTGGCCCATCAAATCTATTGGGGCCATGTTGAGGTTGTCCATCATATCTTGAAGGACCATGAGGCCCTGCTGGGTTGTCAAATCTTCCTGGTCCTGAATGATCAAATCTCCCTTGTATATGAGGTCTTGCATCAACTCTTGTCTGGCCCAGGTGACCTGCAGGTCCATCAAATATCAATGGCTGTGGGCCTTGTCGACCATCAAACCTCTGTGGGATTTTTGGTTCATCGTATCTTGACAGACCAGTCTGTGCATGAGGACTTTCAGAAACATGGGGAGGCGTCTGTCCAGGAGATTCACAAAGAAACTGGCCTGGTTCCACACTCCCTCCTGAAAGATCATGATGCCCAGAAGAGACTTCCACATTCAGCTGACCTTCATTATCTGAATCTGCAATTGAATGCTCACAGCTAGGAATGTCAAATATAGGCTCTTGCACAGGTATTTGCTGGCCTTCCACATCCAAATCAGAGGAGCCATCAAAACTTGGTACAGAACATTTTCCAGCGGGCCCATCCAAATTGACTGGGCTTGGCGAACTTTTGAATGATGGAGCTGAATCTGAGGAAGGTTTAGATTCATCATGCCTTGAACACTGTGGTTTCACAGAATCTTCCAGTTTTACACTATCAGGCAATCCTCCATATCTCTTCTGCACTTCAGCTCCACCTTTAATGTGATCACTTTCTTCATGTGGAGATCTCTGATGCTGTAATCTCTCACTGTATGGGGACTGACGATCTCTTCCACCTACAGGGAACAGTACAACCTGAAATTGGCATGTTTTCATAAACCTCTACATGCTCAAAATAATTATGCACTTAATTAGAAGTAAAAAAAAAAAAGTAACACTACATTCACAAACACCAAACTTTGTGTATTCTTGTAACTTCAGCCTGAAAAAGCATCCATCAGTAGACAAATCATACCATTTATAATTGTATGCTCTTCAAATTACTGATGTAAATATTAAGCCCATTTTAAAATATTGGTTAACCATTTAACATTACAATCCATACTATTAAAAATTAATGTATAAATCACTGCCTATAAAAGCAGAATGGCCTATATTTAAACCCTTTTTTTCAATGCAATACAACTTCAAATAAAATATTAGTGATACACCCCTTTTCAGCTTTATAAGTAACTTAAACAATAGCTACAATTAGCTAATAAGATCTAGAAAAAGAATATACCAAGAGGAAATCTTTAGACATTAGTGACGCCATTAGTAATGGGCTTGGCCAATGGCATTAGCCAGCAAACCTAGCTTAAGTTAACTTGGGTAGCTAGCTAACGTTACCCATTAATGCTGTGAAATTAGTTGTTTGCAAATAAATCGGAACACATTTAACATTCTCGCAGAACAATGGGCAAGTGCATTTAAAACGAGATCTTATGTCTTGCACACAACTGTAAAATATGTTGAAGGGTAATTATCTACTGCCAGCCCTGAACTGTTAATAGAAAACAGTTGTGGTGACATATCATCCTCTCCACAGAATTTATAGCCCAGTGTCAACATGTATAGTGCGAATGCAACCTCTGTGATTAAATTAAACTAAACAGTTAAATCAAATTTATATGCATAAAAAATAACATGATACAGTCACTGTATCGTCATGAATACCATCACAGTGCGCATCTAATTTAATTTGGCTTTCAAATGATCCATTGCCAATTCTTCAAGTGGCATATTTTAACAGTATATTATTTTAACATTAATTAAATCCAACTACAGCACCGTTTCTCAAGCTATATCCAAACAAAGCGTTCCTGGCAAGGCAAATGGCAAGGAGCACACATTAAGTGTGACGCAATACATCTGTAATATATGTTAACTGCATATGTATTAATGGTATGCATGCATGTGTTGATTAACATTTATATCCCTACTTCAAACATGTTATTAATTTTGTGGTATTTAACCCTTGAATGAGGATGCATGAACCCATCAGTAGACTGACATTTTTTGAGAGAATATCTGTTTGTTCAGACTCAACTGCAGAAGAAACAAAATGAATTACCTTGGCGCTGGACCTGTGTTCTTCTCAATTTAGCTTTATGCTCATAGTAGGATATTTCAGCATCTGAGAGATTTCCTTGCTGAGAAGGTGGCGTGGATAATAAAGGCTTCTTTCTGGTCCCAAATTGTCCATCTTCACTTTGTTCTTCCCAAGAGTCAGACCGCTGCTTTTCTTCTTGATATTGAAAAAGTTGTTTGATTTGGTGGGCCACGTTAAGAAAGTCATCATGAGATATTTCACCCTCGGCAAGCCTCTTGCTAGCCTAGATGTAAACAAAAAACCATTAACTTGATGTCTTCCAACAAAGAAGAGCAGTTGGACAGTCCATTAAGTTTAATTTGTAAGAAATGTGCCTTTTAAATACATAGTTACGGTATGAATGCAAGGGAAATTAATTTCACAGATAGTATAAAACATTGCCTTCTAATCCAAGATTCGCATTGACCGCCCCCACCGTCTACTGCGATTTAAAACAGCACAAACACTTCTGTTAAAAGGTTGTATAAATACCTTTTTTAAGAGATCTCTTTTACTCGCAGAGTGGAGAACTTCAGGAATTTGCAGATTGGCATCAACGCTTAAGCGGTGTTGTTTTGGTGTGCGAGGAATAGGGCCTCTTTGATTTCCCGACCACGATGGTTTGTGTCTTTGTGGGCCTGGCTTTGCATGTTGCAGATTCTCATCAGGCTGTTTCAGGCTTTAGTTTCAAGAGGAAAGGAATTATTAATTTACTAATATTCCAATCAAATCTTAAATTACATATTTTTATGTACCAAAAACAATTAGAACAGCAAATGTCAAATACACCAACTTACTACTTGTTTTCCTCCCATCCACTTCTCCACCTCTTGTTGGCATTTTCTTTTAACTCTGAAGGTAACCTTGGGGAATGAGAGTCTCTTGATTCAACAGGTCTCTCCTCTAGTGATCTTTTTGGCCTCCTTAGTTCACTAGCGTTCTTTTTCGGAGCAGCCCTTTCTTCTCGGACAGTTGTATGCTGAGGGAAGTCTTCAGTATGAGAATGCTTGCCTCCTACTGGCCTTCCTTTGACAGACTTTGGAGGAGACGAAGAAATGCTTCTCGCTCTTCTCTTCGGCGATCGCCTATCTTTCCTCTTTGGGGAAAGCAACAAGGGGGAGCGAGATCGTGAGCGAGATCGTTTCCTGGGAATGGCTTTGTTTGGTTTGGAGTCCTGCTTTTCAAGCGTTTCAATTCTCTCGTGCTTGTTTATAGAACCATTAACTAGCTTATTTCTTGTGCCAGGGATTCGGTACTGTGAATCTGAGGTTTTAACTGAGTCTTCCCGCTCTTTTTTGTCAAGACATCTTTTCTTCTCTTTCCCTTCCTCGTCAGCTTTATCATGAAGGTGTTTCCGCAGCCTCGGATCTCTCTTGTTTACTTCTGTTGCCCTTACGTTTTCCAATTCCAAGTTTTTACCTTTCCCTTGAACACCTTTATTCAGTGGTGAAGGCGATTTGGATTTTGGCTTTTCCTCCAAGTCCTTCTTATATGTTTTTATCTTTTCTAATTTGTTTTGCTTTTCTGATGATGCATTCGTCTTTTTATCTGATGGGTTTAAAATGCTCCCCATACAATGGCTCTCCTTTTTATTTGGCACTTGTTCCTTGCCATGGGATGCTACCTGTCCTACTCTGTTCAGGCGAGGGTCTCTTGTAGAAACCTTGCTCTCAGGCTGGGATGGAGGCCAGGATTTAGCAGGCTGTGCAGTTGCCAGCGGAGTATGTTTTGCTCCAATACCAGGATGGGGTGTGTTACTGACAGATGGTTGGTTGCTTGTAGATGTCAACTGGTTAGTAGCAGCCTTCAAAATATAATGAAGGGAAATTTTAATACAAAAACATTTTATTCGATCAGGTGTGTATATATATATATATATATATTTATTTTTCCATCAGAAATTCACAGGAAAAAACCCTTTTCCATCTATAAAATAAATGCATTATCATCAAAGACCAATATGTGTTAACTATTTTAGAGATCTGAAAAAACGGATTGGCACAGAACCTTTTGGCTGGGCACGTTGCCTGCAGTGTGCAACATGCAGTGTGTAAGATGGGCAGCTCAAAGGCAATTGCATTGGTTAAATGGTCAAGACTCAGCTCAAAAATAAACATGCCCCAATAATACATAATTAACAATTCTTGTCCCATTTAATATTTTCAGCACTTATTGCTATTGCTATTCACTAAATTATCAGGTAAAGAGAGCTCCAAAAAAAGTGACATTAAATATGTCCCCTTTTTGCTGAAATCAAAATTAGCATTAGTCACTACACTAACGCGCAAAAATTTAAGCATGATAATGCATGATATTAGTTGAAGTAATATTTGACGTATTTTGTTCTGAAGGTGAGCATAATCGGGTGTATATTCTGAAAATTTGAAATGAATAGGTGTTTGATTCATCTGATTTAATGTTTTTATATGTTTAAAATGTGCAAGCGCTTACAGAATTGCATCACCCCAATATTTGACTGTGTCAGTTTCAGGACAGTGTGCGACAAAAACTGACACGGAGGTCAAGATTCCAATAGATTTTTGCTACAAGCTCCAACGAGCAAAAATCAGACCAAAAAAAAAAACGAAACAAAACACCTGCTACAATTTGTTGATCTTTCGGTCTTGCATTGATATTGCTGTCCATTATTAACGGTTGTGGGGGGAAGAGCTTGAGAGTATCCAGAAATAGAGGTCTTTCATAAAACAGGCCATTACTGTTTTACTTAGATTTTCCTTGTCTTATGTCCTTAATTATATAAGGGAATTAAACATCTGAAACCTACTGGTGTGCTGTATAGATTAGTTTCAGCAGTACCTACTTAGTAGCACGTTTACCAGAACTATAAAAATGATCCGTACCCGGACATAGATATGAATATATCAATTATTTATATCAGTCTTGAAAAATCCAATCTGGCGTTAATGTACGAAAGTTCATTCTAAATGATTACCTTAAATACCATATAAATTATCAAAACATGTGAACAAGCCAGCACGTTATTTAGGCCAAATTAAAATAAAATGTTCATCAAGTACATCAAGTTTAGACCTGGAACTAATTTACTTTCTCTTCGCTATACCTTTTCAGGTGCGTCAGTATTTTTTAATGATACAGGGACCAGGATCAGGTTGGGTTTAAAAGCATTGTACCGATGTGGTGTGACTTATTGACCAGAATTTTATACTTTAATTAAAAAAGGTTATGGATATGCAGTATCAGACAACACACGAGAAGTGAATTTTAAACACAAGTTTAACTTACAAAACATATGCCCTACTAAAATACAAAATTGCTACATGTTATGTTCAGCCGTTGAAAGTTTAACCATGATCCACTGTAGTTGCCAAGAAAATTGTTTTTAGTACCTATATCCTATACTATGCTTTCTAAAGATGCTTTTTCAAAAAGACAGAGTCATCAAGGAGGATGTTGCTTGCAGCATGTTCTATTTTTAATATTATTGCCCAGGGGCAGTAAAGGTTGGGGTCCTTTACTGCCCAAGCACACTAACCAGTATACAATGTAAAAGACAGGCAAGGTTAACAGGTCATCGATCAAACCTAGGCACAACTACAGATCCTGGCCAGAGGATTTTGCCTCATCTCAGGATGAGGAGTGACATCTTGTAGGGTAATCAAAGCAAAATGTGCAGACTAGCTTTTGTAACAGATTGCATTGAGTTACATACCTTTTTCAAAACCAAATGCTTTCAGAAAAGCAATGTGTTCATTTACTGAGGAACTGTTGTACCAAACAAGATGCAGAATGTTGATAAAATGTGTATTAAAATTGTATGCAGTTTTGTTTGCCTTTTGAATACATTGCTGCACTTCAGATGAAATCTTTTTTCATTTGATATCACAGCAACGGTACAAAAAAAAAAATTTTTAACTTCTGGTGCGACTAAACCATGTGCTGGCACCACCTGGGGGACATTTTAGTCTGAAACCCTAATTTGGTTATTTAAAATCTAAGGAGGCAATTTCTCCCCATCTGGATTATTTTTGCAAAGAGTTTCCACAAAAAATATACAACATTTTGGGAATTTCAAGTGGAACCACAAGTGCTCCGATTATCAACAACCTACGGAAAGAAAGATTAAATGACAGAAAAACATTCTGCACATTTCCTACAACTGTGCAAACACAAATTAGAGCCTAAACTTTTACACATCATAACATTGTTGGCTAAAACAGGAAATGGAGCCAATACAAATGATCAAACTTAGACAAGACTGACCTGGGGGGTTAGAAACAGTATTCCACTTACCAGCTGGGCTTTTGTTTGTTCAAGTTCTAGCTCTATCTTCTTTTGCTGAAGCTCAAGCAACTGCTTTTGCTTAGCAAGCAATTGTTGTCTTATTGCTTGTTCCTGTGTCAAACTCTTCTCACTCACCACTGGGTGTGTTACAGGTTTTGGGGTATTGTCTCTGGGAATTGTAACTTCCTCAGTCTATACAAAAAAACAAAACAAAAAAGTTTAAATGATGTACAAGGACAATGCCACTATATTTGCCAGGAGAAAGTTTACAATTAATAAAAATCCACTCACTAAACCACCGGACAGTACTAAAATCACCATTATCAAAGCAAAATTCCTGTACCCACTATACCAAGTGCACTTTGTGAAATGCTTTAAGTGAAATCCAATTAAATTAGCAGCAACTTTAACCCTATATAACTTCATCAGAAAACATTCCTATCAAACTACACTCCCGTACAGACAATTACGAACACTTACCGGCTTTAAAAATTTTGGGTTCACATGAATGCTGGCATTCACATTAGGTGGCAGAGGCTTGATAGGCCAAGCAGGATCTACAGAATTTACTCTGACATCTAATGCATAAAGCTTCTTCAATTGGAAAATTTCATCCCAGGTGGAGCGCAATTTGAATAGACTTTTTCTAGTGTTTTCATCCACCTAAAATGAAAAGATACAACTTGGAACAAAGTTTGACGTTCTTCGTTACACGTAGAAGTTAGTCTAAAAAAATATGACAGCAAGAATTTAAGGAATGAAATCCAAATCAAACATGTTTAACATGGGATTTCTCAAAAATAATTTGCCCTTAAGGTGTAGCAACTCAAATTAAAACTACTTATGCTTGAATAAGAATGTGTACTAAGCAATTTCCAAACATTGTTCTGTTAATCATACAAATCTAAAGATCTGTAGTAATATTCACAAAATACTGTTATCCCAATTTAAAAAAACTTGCAAAAATTTAAGGGTCAAATGAACATACTCAAATTAGTAATGTATTACCAAATACACCCACATACAATATCAAAGTTTAGTTACACAGAAACAGATCATTAACTAATGAAAGCAGATTAGATATGAAACTAAAACAAGCATATACCTTTTCAAAAACGCATATAAACGAAGTGACTAGGTTTTTAGCAAACACAGCAAGATATTCGCCTCCAACATTCTTCACTATGGAATCCACTAAGTACAAAACTGGAAGCTTCTCAGCAGGAGGTGCCTAGAGTAATAGAAAACTTGACAGTTTAGACAACAAGCAATGTGCACACTTGACAATTCAGTTGGTATATGGCACATATTAACTCTCCGGGTAGTCTAGTCTAAACCTAGGAAATCAGTGCAATTGGCAAACCAGTTTACAAAGTCTTAACTGTGAAGCAATCATTGTGCCCTTTGAGAGTCAAGGGAGGGGAAATTCCTCAAGCACGAACACCAAAAAATTTCAGGCCTTTAAATTTGACAGCCAGAGTAACTTTGACCAAAAAGGCCCATCCAGTTTAACAAAAATGCCTCCATTCACAAAAAAAAAAAAAAAATAGCAAAACTTGATCCAACCTGTGTGGCAGTTGTCACACACTCAAAAATAAAGTTACCATCTTCATCTCCAAGGGGGTAAAAAAGTGTGGTATGTTTTATAAAAAAACATTTTTTTTAAGGGGGGTGTTTTAAGTCTTTGGGGGGGGATCCATATGTCCCCAACATATTCTTTACATTCAAATGTTTATGAATTCCCAGAGTTCATGCGAGTTTCATTTTGTAGGAAAAAATATGCAAGCAACTTCCACATTTAGGATTAGTAACATTGGATTCAAATTGTAACCTTGAACCTTAAAATCAGATTTTCATTGAGGAACTCAGAGAGAATAATAAAACAGTCCACACATTGGGTGTACTTCAACCTGAAGTCATATATAATTACAGCCACAGGCCATTTTTGCAATTTTACTGACACACAATGTCAAAGTTTTTGTCTTAAATAATGAAAACCTGTTAAAGGCAAGAAATCGCCATCTTCAATTCCGTTTCATTAGCTGCAACAGTCTCTGAAAACAGCATATTCATTATTTTGAAGTTTAACAGCAGGACAAAAAATAAATTTTAACAGCTGAAAAGTTTACTGTTCCAAAAACCCACTGGTAACCCATTTTTCACCACGAGAAACATTTATGGTCACTGTCTTCATATGACAGTTAAGACATTTTAAATGTAAACAAATACCATTGTTTCATACAATAAATTACACTGGGAAATAAAAAGACGAAAACATATTTTATATTTTTTATTGTCACATTTAAAAATACCATTCATTCACATTCCAAAATTCAAAGTTACTAAGAGTTATCATCACTCGACAATTAAACTAAGTTCCCTAACCTAGAGAAAAAAAAGTTAGTATTTTCAACTGGGAAACCCCGCCTCATTTAAATCGTTTCCCTTTCGGTATCTTCAAATACCAAGCCATTGAGCGGTTATAAATTGCTAGCTGGTTAAGTAAAAGGGCTTGGTCTGGTAAATGTTTGAACAGCCAAGATAGCCACCGGATTAATATACAAAAAAAAGCCGTCCGTTTACTAGCTAAGCTTACTTGAGTTCTAACTTAAAAACATACGGCCCACTCGAGACGTTATGTAATTGTATCTTCCTAACCACTATTGTCAAAGCAAACATAATATTTACATAACGCAATCATTCTGCTATATATAGCTAATTGTGTCTCACACCACGTGTTACAGAACTTAGAAATGGCCGAGTTATCAATTTTGCTAGCTATCGTAACCTAGCCAACTACAGTTGTCGCCATGTTGTGCCACTGTTTAGCTATGAGAAATACAGCGTCGAAGTTACGGAATCAGGTTTACACATTAGTATTAAAATTAACTTTTGAATAGCTTCATTTTAACCAAACCGATCAATAGCTAGTCAACCAGATTCAAAATTAGACACATCGTGGTATGTAAAAAATAAACATATATAACTAGGCAATCATCTATAAAACTAACGAATACCGCGTAAAGCCGAAATGCAATCAGATTACTGCCCCAGCTACCGATTAGTAGTAGCCCAAATACATTTTATCTTAAGACAGACCTGTTAAACAAGGCAACGCGAGTTGCACAATGAGGTCGCCATATTGTCGAGCTCCTAACTACGAAACTACCCTGTTCTACGTCAATCAAAATGGTTGAAATTAAAAATTCTATTTTCATAAAAACCTTGGCGATTTGTGCTTCAATTATTGCGACGATATCCTTGGCGAAGTGAAGGTTCTCCTCGGCGAGAATGGTCAGCATGTTGATGTGGGGTTTGCTGTTGAAAGTCAAATCTTCTAAAGAGGATTGATACTCTCTGCAGGCGTCTTCCCTTGCCGCGTCGTCCGACATCTTTACGTATAGTTTTTAGCGAAATTCCTTGCCCAATATAAATTAAATAAACGCCTCTTAGGAGACAGTCCTTTCAAACATCTATTTTTTCCGACTTCTCCCCCTAAACTAACATTAAACTGTTTAATTTTTCGTGTCTCCACGAGCTTTTCACTTTGCTAAATTTCCGATCGAGAAGATGGCCGCCTAAGCTCAACGAACAGTAGCGTCATACGAAATTATTTAGCCACATGGTGACGTTTCTCTCAGTTTATTGGCCAGTCTGAGTTCGTGGGGTGTATTACGTTTGCTTTTATGCAGACATTTTTGTGTACTTACAGAGACAACCTATTATGATATGAAATAACTCATAAACATGACGCGGAGCACACCAAATATTTTCTTTGAGAAACCAGTCCAGTACCTCAATAGGATAAATCGAACCTAGTATCGCGACTAAAAGTGTCATCCACGATTCACCCGTTTTGTTTCCGCTAGCACATATAATTTAATTTTCCGTTATGGTTTTGTTGTCCTATAAACATTCTCTCATTTGCTTTCTCTCATAGCTACCCGGTGGTGTAAGGGGTTATTTAATACAATGTATTGTACACTTACACTGACTACTGGAGATGTCAGTGCAGCGTTGGCAAAAAATTGAAATAAAAGACAAGGTACATTTTCTTTCATTTATATTGGCCCTGGGACTTTACCTTTCCTAACCCAAACAAGCGACATGCAACGGTAAAAAATAAAAATAAATAACAGATTCATACACAGTCTGTTCTCCCAGACATTCCCCCATTGATTAATTCTAATTTGTTCTCTTTTAATCTCTTACTCTTTACTATCTGCCCTTGGACATGCCTACTCACACTTCTCTCAACCAGTAATTTTATTTCAGTTGAAAGAAAGGCATTATTTTCTATCTGAAAATAGTGAAACACTGTTAGATGATACTACTGTGTCATCACTGCTAATAGAAAAGGTGAGATTTTACATTAAGTTGGTTATGTTAAATATCTCATACGAGGGTAAAGTTTGGCGAAGTCTCTATGGTGTACGAGCAGATCGTGCAAACAATGTTTTTTAAGATAAGTGTGTTTACCCTTTCAAATCTAACCCTGCAACCTATGGGTTTTCCCATTCAATACCCAGACCACTGGTTAAATAAGATAATAGATACAAAAAAAAAAAAAAAAACCGTGACGAACATAAATCAATCTATCTATAAAATTTACCTATCATTTTAGAAATCCATATCATCCAGTTATTTGGATTTCCCTCCTTGCATTTAATCAGTTTGAGCTGTTTACTACTAATAATAATTTAGTTTAATAATTGAAGATCAACTACATGAAAGCTATTTAAAACATCAACGACTTGCAGGCAATTCAATTTCTGGGTCAACCATGCCCATAATTCCGCCCCAGGACTTAAATCGGATCAGATCTCACCTACATTGTATTATTTTTTAACTATCACACTGCAATTTGTATTTCATTATTGCACAACAAATTAAAAACATCCTGTTATTCAATACCCTAATATGTTTTGGCTTTTACATCTGTATTGGTTTGAATTTTGGCACTAGAAAGCTTCCACAGTTGTTTTCTGTACAAAGCAATATCTGTGTTTCAGTGCACAATGGCATCCCTGCAAATTGGGCTGCACTGAAGTACTCAAAAATCTCTGCAGAACACTTCACATTGTTCAAACTCAGTTGATTTGTAAGTTATAAATGCTGCTGAGTATGTTAGATCAACTATTTTTACTTTTAGAAAATTTTCACGTTTTCCTCCACAGAGCAAAATGAATGTGCAGTAAAGCCCGGAATAGTGTCTTTCTCGACTGTCTACATCAGTGATTCTCAAACGGTGTGCAGAGGTGGGCCGGTGGGCCATGGAATTTGTCCTAGTATAAGGAATAATTAAATTGCCACTGTCACTGAAGCCTCTGTTACTAATTCAAAAGCATGGGTGTGTCTGGGAGGAATCTGGGAGTCACCCTGGACCACAACCTGTCCTTCAAGGATCACGTAACTTCAGTGACTTGATCCTGCAGATGAATTCTCAGCAACATTAGGAGACTCCGTCCCTTCCTTACAGAACAATCCACACAGCTCCTGGTCCAGGCACTGGTGATATCACGGCTAGACTACTGCAATTCTCTTCTGGCTGGCCTGCCAGCTTCATCGATCAGATCTCTCCAGCTAATTCAGAACGCTGCTGCCAGGGTGATCTTCAATCAAAGGAAGTTCACTCACGCCACCCCCCTCCTCATCAAACTCCACTGGCTCCCTGTTGCTGCACGGATCCACCACAAGATCCTCACCCTCACTCACCAAGCTGCCTCACCGGTTCTGCCCCTGGCTACCTCCACTCGCTAATCTCAGCATATTACCTCACTTGATCCCTAAGATCCTTCACTGCCAGACCTCTAGTGGTCCCTCCCCTTCGGATGCAATTATCGTCCGGGTGACTCTTCTCAGTACTCGCACCGACATGGTGGAACGCACTTCCTAAGGACATCAGACGGTGTCTACACCATCTTCAAGAGGAAACTGAAAACGTGCCACTTCCGACAAAACCTCACACTTCGTTGATCAGTAATCCGTGTTGTATAATGAAACCATTTTTATAAAAACTAGGCCTAAGTCTTATTTCACGTGTAATACAGACTTTTATTTTGACATTTTTGGGACCCGGAAGTAACGTCTTATTTTAGCCATTTAATCAGTGGTTTCGAATAGGAAAAAAACGATTTCATATTTTAAAACGCCTATGAAATTCCACTGGCAACTGCAACAAAGTCTGGCGAATTGTCCAAGTCAATGCAAATGCACTGACAAACCAAACCCACATAAATCGGATTTGACCATTCATGGCCAGCAATTTGTATGTAAAAATGTGGTTTCAAATGTGATTTGAAATATCAAATCCATATGGTTTTTGCCTATTCAGACTGCAGCAAAAAATCTGATTTGAATCGAATATGGAGGAAAAAAAATCGGATTTGCGTTACTTTAAACTACTAGTGTAAAGAAGGCTTTTGGAAAAATACACTAAGTAGTCTGTATATTATGTACACCCATCAATACTGGGTCAGACACCCTTTTGCCTACAGAACAGTCTAAATTCTTCAGGGTGAAGCATGCAGTTGCTGCAGATTGGACGGCAGTACATTCATGCTGCAAACAGCCCGTTCCATCTCATCCCAAAGATACTCTGGGGTTGAGGTCTACGGCCTGTGTAGGCCATTTAAGTAAACTGAACTTGCTGTCCTGTTCCTGGAAACATTTTGAGACAATATGTGCTTTGTTATATGGCGCATGTGCTTTGTTACAATGGTGCATTCTGCTGGAAGTATGCATGTGACAAAGGGCAAATTGTAGCCCTGTAGGGATGCACCTGGTCAGCAACAATGTTTAGATATGCTGTGGTGTTAAAATTTAGCTCTGTTGGTATCAAGGGAGCTACCATGTGCAAGGAAAACATTCCCCATGCCATACATTCTACACCACCAGTCTATACATTTGATACCAGGTAGGAGGGTTCATGGACTCATGTTATTTACGCCAAATGACGCAACAGGAACCGAGATTCTTCAGGCCACGTTTTTCCACTCAATTATCCAGTGTTGGTGTTGCTGAAGCCGCTTCTTCTTGAGTTTAGATGATAGGATTGGAATTTTGCATGGTCGTCTATTGCAATAGCCCATCCATGACAAGGCCAGAGGAGTTCTGTGTTCCCAAGATGCTGTTCTGCCCACCACTGTTGTACTGCGCCGATACTTGCATACTTGTGATTCTTGTAAAATGACAATTCCTTATTCAAACTTGCTCTACAGGTGGTTTAGCCTCCAGATATTTTTCCCTCTGGCACATTTTCTTCATGTTTCATACTTGTCAATCTGAACTGTATTGCATAGCTTTTTTAGACTTAACATTTTAAACTTTATCCCATGCAATTTTCATTATTGTATATCTAAATAAATAAACTGTTTGTACTGTGCATTTCCCTATTCTAAATTTCCTTGGTGTGTATTATAAAAGACGTGCCCTGTACACTACTGCTTGTTCAATGGAGGGCTATTAGAAGTGTTGTGCTGAAAAACTTAATTCTTGATGACAGTTTGCATTGTTTGATTTTTGCCATGACAGCAGGCCGTCCTCAAAAAGTGAGTGATCGTGCAAGAAGGGGACTAGTGAGGGAGGCCAACAAGAGACCTATGACTCCTCTGAAGGACTTAAAGCTTCAGTGGCTGAGATGGGAGAGCCTGCATACAACAACTGTTGCCTAGGTTATTCGCCAATCACAGGTTTCTGGGAGTGTGGCAAAGAGAAAGCTACTATGGGGGGAGTTAGCCAGAAGGCATGTGGGAGACTCTGAAGTCAGCTGGAAGAAGATTCTAGGGTTTGATGAGACCAAAATGGAGCTTTAAACTGTATGTTTGGCACCATGAAGAGTGCTGGTGGCAGCATCATGTTGTGGGGATGCTTCTCTGCATCCGGCCCTGGAAGGCTTGTAAAGGTAGAGGGTAAAATGAATGCTGCAAAATACAGGGAAATCCTGAAGGAAAACCTGATGCAGTCTGCAAGAGAACTGAGACTTGGGAGAAGATTTGTTTTCCAGCAAGACAACGATCCCAAGCATACAGCCAAAGTTTACAAGAATGGTTTCAATGGAACCACAATGTTAATGTCCTGGAGGGGCCAAGTCCAGACCTCAACCCAATTGAGAATCTGTGGATGGACTTGAAAAAGGCTGTGTACTCACGATCCCCATGCAACTTGACAGAGCTTCAGCAGTTTTGCAAAGAAGACATGGGGAAAAATTGCAGTGTCCAGATGTGCCAAGTTGATAGAGACCTATCCGCATAGGCTCAAGGCTGTAATTGCTGTCAAACGTGCATCTACTAAATACTGACTTGAAGGGGGTGAATACTTATGCAACCAATTATTTTGTGTTTAATATTTGTTATACATTTAGACTAATTGGTTGAAATGTATTTTAACTTTGATACGAAAGAGTCTTTCTGTTGATCAGTGTCAAAAAAGTCAAATGAAGTTCACTATGATTCAATATTTAAAACAAATAAAATATAAAAACATCCAAGGTGGGTGAATAATTTTTAAAGGCACTGTAGCTTAGTTAGGCTTCAATATTATTCTCTAGATAAGCTGTATTATACTCCATGTCAATATTTAGGGTCAATTTCACAAATTCAAAGAATACTTTTAGAATTTTGTTTTCCATTAAGAATTAAATCATAAATCAAAAATTAAGTCATAAATATTCAGTTTATTACAAATAGAAGCAAATTAGTTAATTGTTATGCTTAGAGTTTTGTATGTGCAATGTTACAGGGGTGACGTAACCGGGAACTGGGGGAAATCGGGCGACGGTTCCTGGGGGACAGTTTTTGGCTAGGGACACAGGGATATGGTTTTGGTGAATAAAGCATGTGTTAGTGAGTGTCTTGTTCTGACACCTAATAAACAACGACGTTTATAAATATACGAGTCTTGCATCCTACCTGACACAACATTAACAAAGCTCAGTATTGCAGTGATGATGATTCACATGCTATAATATTCTGTGGAAGAAAAATTATACAAATTGTAAAAAATTATTTTTCAAAATACAATCTAAGAGACTGCGATGGAAAAAAATTAGGAGTGTATTCCACAAACAAAGCACTCTGCAGGGACAACTACGTTGGTACGTAGTTCTTACTTATCACCCTCAACCAGAGTGTGTTTGCCTGGTGCTACCCATTTTTTGACCAATCAACATTCAGTGTTCCCAGGTCGTTTAGACCTTGTCTGTATTCGTCTCCACTCACATCTTATGGCAAGATGTCAAATCAGCATGTTCTTGTTCTCATCAGTGAACAATACAAGTCATTCTCCTATCATAGAGCAGCTCTTACAGTCTTTAGTAGACAAACAGGGATCCTAATATAAAGAATAAAAAAAACCCCACAATAAACCATGGTTCTGTTATATATTTATCACGGAGAGTCTCACCTCTCCAATAATTTTACAATTTCCCTATGCCTACTCTAGAGTCTCTATAAATCTAAGCTGGGTGTAATATGCGATGTTGTTTTCAGACCATTTTATCAACCTCAAGATTTTGCAGGGGAAAGTATACAATGTGAATTATCTGTCTCCCTCATCCCATGCAGATGAGCAACTGGAGTGGCTGGCATTTCAGCTCTGTGCTGTACCTTCTTTATATGCTGAGAGCTGGGATCTCTTTGCATTTTTTTCTCAGTTCCACAATCCTGCTTTCTGTTCATAAAGACAATTAGGATAAACTAAACAGGATAATCTATTAAGTAACTTTCAAGGAGAAACAGTTCTGTATCAAGGTATACAATTTATGTCTGGTTAACTCCAGATAAATCAGTAGAATGCAACTGGAGAGAAATATTATACACCCTTACAGACCATAAGACATTTTAGTTTTTTCTTGCTTTTGGAATGTCTTATTATTTGTGAGCTTTCTTTCCAATTTGGAATTGCCAATTGTACCTAATGCATCTCGGCTCATCACTACTAATCCTGCCACCACACAGACGGAGCATGGGGAAGTATGATTATCGAAACCCATCATGTGATGATACACGCAATCACATGATAACCCCATGACATCGCATTACTTGTTCTTCTGGAAATCTTTTGTAATATATGGCTAGCTATATGCTGCTAGAGATAACCGTGGTTGATTGTGTTCTCAATAACCAAATTCAAAGCCATCTGTTCATACATGACATGAAAGAGTGTCCACATAATTTGATGAACATTTTAATTTGGTATGCATAACCAAAATATGATTTATATAAGTCTAGAGATCATACTAAATTTTTTTAGAAGGCAAATTTCTTCCATCCAATAACATTTTTTATTTGGCCACATTACTTAGTTTCACAGAACATCAGTTTAAAAAAAAAAGAAGGGAATTTTAATAGATTCCACAAATTAAAACAGTCCCAATAATCCTTTATATTTGATCTCACAGTGGAAAGGCCGTTGGGTAAGGGTCTTGTCGTTGTTAGTCTGCAAAATATGATTTCTAACTTAATCAGCAAAGAGGTCTGCAGACCAATCACACGTGCTTCTATTACATTCTGCAGAAGGCATAGACATAACAGAATTACATACGCTGCTGTTATTAGTGGATGTTTGTCTGTTCACCACTGTGGTCAGATTTCCAAAATTCAAGTATTCCCGACAGTCCCACTGGTTTGGATTTGAGAAAAAGGTTGTTACATGGTTTAATTCCTGTCCAACTCCCTCTGTTGCTCTCCTCCCATTGCCATCGTTATCAGTTTTGGCACACACATTTTTCCTGCAGGTTCCTTTCTCACGGCTAGCTAACAGAACCCTCCTGCAAGGACAGACATCTGCATGTTCACACCTTTTCACACTTCCAGTCAATTTATTCCACTCAGATGAGGGCAAAATCTTTTCTATAGAGGGGAGGATTTCTTCCTCAGAATCACTTCCACACAGACTCAGACAGAGATTTTTTCCGTTAGACTGCATGTTATAATCATTATGATGCCATTTCAGATGTTCCTCTGCCAAAACATTATTTCCTTGCACAGCGTTGTGTGCCTGGCGGTCATCTTTAGACGGGATGACCTGCAAGACTTTCAGATTTTTTGAAATAGGAGTTGACTGGGAAAAGGGGATAAAGTCCAGTGAGTCTGCGAGTTCTAAATCTAACACGGGTAAGGCACAGCTGTGATTTCGTTTCCTTTTATTGGACCTTAGACTACCTGTAAAGTCCAGACCCACAAGTGGACAATCCTTAAAGCAGTCTGATGTGCCGTTTCCTGATCGTGAAAGCACTTGACTGACTTCATTGTCAGCTCCCTGTCCTTCATTGGTACCTCCTTGAGAATAGTTAAACAAATCAGCAGATGCATTGTAGACTCCTTCAGCACTACAGAAACTGCTTTGTGACTCCCCCTCCTTATTTTCACCTTCCCAATTACTGATGGCAGGACCGCTCTCATCTTTCTTAAGTTCAGTTGAGCAACAGTTGCTAAGACATTTCATCATGCCACTCGCATTGCTGGGTTTTTTGCTTTCATCTTCAAGATAGTCTTTACATTCACTTACATAGACATCACAATAACCACAATCTTTCAAATGTTTCAATGCCAATGACTCTTGCATAGTTAGGGCCTTAGAAAGTAGCAAACTTTTGTCTGCTTTCTCCAGAGCTTTTGAGGCACAGGGGAGGTGACTAAATGTAAACTCGGAGTTACTCCTAGCAAGAGAACTCTCTCTAATATTTTCTATTTGATTTGGCTCAATTGAATGTGTACCTACATTGCTACAATAATTATCAAGAGGACTTGAAAGAGAACACAACGATAAATGCCTACAGCTCCCGCCATTTGATTTAAATGAACTATTCCTCAACAATTCTATTGAATTGCAGGACACTGAAGTACAGCAAACTTTTTTCTGATGTGTATGTGCATTGTGGTGCATCTCGCATATGCATCCGTTGTCTCTTAGCTTTTCATGTTTTCCTACAAAGTTGTAAACATTGTTTTTGGCCAATATTTCAGAAACCCTTTCTTCTTTACAAAGAAACTGACCCAATCTTTCAGAGCAAGGAAGGTTCTCCGACACATTAGTATAAGGTAAACTTCTGTGGACTTCAGAAATAGATAACCGCTCTGGGAAAGAAGACACGTCATTTCCTGTCGAAAGAACACTTCTCAGCTTCAGGTTTAAGCCAAAACATTCACTCCTTTTCTGTTTAACGTCAAGTACCCTGCTAAGCTCTGAGAAGTTCAGTACATTATGAACTAATGGTGTCGTGACTGCTGATGAAGATTCAAGCGAGTTGTCCAGTGAAAAAAGGCTGTTCGGGAAGCCGTTTGAGGGCAATTTCTCAGCAGGTTGCCCGTCTTCAGATCCGTGACACCCTGAACAGCCCAAGCATCTGTCCTGTGGGATGACATCATATGAACAACCCCCTTGCATGTTTGAAGAGTAAGAATGAGTAGACAGATCATGAAATGATGTGCCATGACAAAAAGTCTGATTTATTTTGCAAGACCCTTGACCTTTACTGTAATTTTCAAAACCAATGGCGGCGTCTCCATTTGGGTTAAAACAAGAATGCTCTTCTTGTTCCGCCGACGATGTGATTATCCCCGGTGATTTGTGCCAATGCGCCTGAAAGGGTCGTGTTCCACTATTGTCCTCCAACAGCGAAGTGCCAAAGGAGTCCAATGTGCATACAAAACTATCCAGCACCGAGTCATCCTCTTGCACGTGGAGGCCTAACCATTGCCCAGATTTCTGAGCTGCCTGCAGACGTTTCTCAAAGTAGCTGAGCACAGGGCGTCCAGGGCCAATGGAATCTGGCAAAAAAATCTGGCAGGCAATAAACTGACCTGAGATTTTATTTTTGTCCCGTGAGACAGGATCCATAGATCCATCCGTGTGATTTCTAGGCAGCTGTAAAAAGACAGAGCAGCATGTCTGTGTAAACTGCATTCTTTTACAGAGGCATCAGTTCATATTTAAACTTAAATCCAATTTCTTATAAATACATTTAAAAGCAATACATCATTCAAATACCTTTATTCTAAACAAGAAACACCTTCCGACAAAGCAGTCTTCTACCGCCTTCATAAGTAATCTGTGCACATAGCGACTTTGTTGATCACCAGCCCCATTCTTTGATTCATCAACAAACCTGCATTAAGAAAATGAACAGTTATTCTAAATAAATATTTATTGATCTTGGCACCCAATAATATTTACTTAAGATATATTCTCCCTGGCCAGAAGTAATTTTGATAGTTTTGGACAAAATTACAGAAAGTTTTAAACAAAATTAACAAAACTTGGACTACACCATAGAATGTTCAAAGGTGGATGCATAAAGTAGTATCTCAGACAATTTTATGGATATCCGTTCAATGTAAACAATAAACTGTGAAGACAACTTTACCTCTGCAGATGAACAGCAGACATTCCAAAGTGAGTATTTAGACAGCTACCAAAAACTGTTACTCCAAAGATGTCACAGTCTCTTGCCACATTGAGTGACAATCTGTATCGGTAACTAACATCTTGTTCCTTATAAGTTAAGCCACATTTTGGACATCTGTATCTGTTAGAAAAGAACAGAATATACTTTGTTATACACATATACTAACTACATAAACTTGCAGAATTATATTTCAAGACAAAGTGGCAATTATTCAAACGACCGTCAACATATTTTAACCACATGTAAATTAAATAAAAATAGTTAATGTCGGTGTAAAAATACCTCAAATCTGACTTGCTTATATGTAGCTTGGATACGCAATTTTGACAAGAGGGATATACTACACAAGAATCTTGAATAGAAATCACAGAGCATTTCGTTAGGGTCCATGTCACACTCATTGGTAGAGAGCGAAAAATACGTGCCCGTTAGATAACTAGTGCAAAAATAGCCAAAGCCAGCTACATATATTATTGTTTACTCATACTTTGCGAATCGCATTCCGATTTAAAAAAGCTAATTCAGGCTAAACACACTGGATTAATACAGGTATGTACATAATGTACGAAGGCTACCAAGCAAATATAAGATAAAAGTAAATTAGCCTCCCGGGTAATGTACTTCAAATTTTCCAAACGTTTCTATTATCCAATCAGAATGTATTTTACACGACTGGGTAGGCCTCTTTTCCACTATAGGGCGATTTTCCAAAATGGCAGATCTAGTCCACTAAATTTCAGCAGTGAGGAACGAAATGAGTGAGCGATTTCAGACGCTGACGTAAATTCAATGCGTCAGAGAGCACTCGGATGCTGTCGCAGAAATGTCATGAACATTTCACCTGTGTGGTTTCATGAATTTTATCAAATATAAAAATATCATTTTAAAATATGAAATTAAAATGTTTTACTGTGCATACCCCAGCCATTTTGTGTTTATTTTTTGCATTAATAAAAAATGAATCATAATACAATTAATCGTTTCGCTACTGTTCATTTGTTATGCTTATTACATTAATGATAGAAAGACTTGTCATGTTTATATATATTTTATTTTTCATAAAAATATAATTGAACAGAATGAAAACGCTACTGTT
>JAOYSI010041457.1:0-28097 GCA_025775065.1 Hiodon alosoides
CCCCGGCATGTCCTCTCCTCTCTCCCTCTATTATGCACTCCCCAGCATGTCCTCTCTCCCTTTACTGTACGCTCCCCCGCATGTAATCTCTCCCTTTACTGTACACTCCCCTGCATGCCTTCTCTCCCTTTACTGTACGCTCCCCTGCATGTCCTCTCTCCCTTTACTGTACACTCCCCTGCATGTCCTCTCTCCCTTTACTGTACGCTCCCCGGCATGTCCTCTCTCCCTTTACTGTACGCTCCCCGGCATGTCCTCTCCTCTCTCCCTCTATTATGCACTCCCCAGCATGTCCTCTCTCCCTTTACTGTACGCTCCCCTTCATGTCCTCTCTTTCCCCTGGCACTGGATCTGGTCAGAGATGCCCCTGCCCCCCAGTTCCACTTTGGGAACCATAGGTGCGTAGCTCGTCAGGCCCCCTTAGCCCAGTGGGACGAGGATGGGGGCTTCTGGCCAACTGCTGAAAGGGTGCTGTTACCCTGGTACTCCAGCCAGGTTTTAAGTAATGAGAGGCTGCATTTACCTTCACTGCCTTGCCCTTAATTAGTAATTCCCCTCACTGGATCATTTCCAATCAGCGCCAATCTCCCCACCTTAAGGTCACTGCCTTTGTGTTTATTTTTTAGATTGACCAGGCCTTCACTTAAATAATCAATGGAGGAAGTTCATTGACAACTCACATTCAATTACCATGCTCCTGATTGATCTCCAGGCCCCCGCGCAGATTCAAACCACTTACTTAGTGTTTTTAAATGAAGTTCCCCTGTGCTGCCAGGGCCTGACCAATGGCGGATACGCAGTAGTGCAATGCCCGCTGCATGCCCTACACATTCATTACAGTGGGCGGAGGCTCGCATCTGGGAGACGGTGATGGCGGACCTGGGTCCGGAGCTGCCCCCGTCGCTGCTCCTGACCCAGATGTCCCCCTCATTTCTCTAGCATGTCACAGAGCAAGGTGCTGTTTTTGTGGAAGAGCTGGCACGGGTCAAATATCCGCATTACAGAGCGTTCTCCCCCGGGCGACCGCCACTGCTCCTGTTTTGCCCTGAAGCGATCAGGAAAAGGACAAACCACAGCAAGACGAAACTGCCAGCCGCGGTAAATTTCCGATGTGGAGACTTGAACTCTGCCGCAGAAAGCCAGGCCTTAGCGGCAGGGTCTAAAGGGTTCCTTTCATTATATATTTTTTCACGTGGTTTATGTTCGCGCACCTCACAGCAACATCGGAGGGGTTGGAATTTTTTCGTCCCCCCCCCCCCCCCCAAAAAAAGTTTTCTTCCTGCCACATGGATTCACAATGAACATGAAAAGCCAACCCAAGTTCCAAACCTTCCTCATTTGATGTTGTGTGAGTTGCAGTAACGGCGCTCAGCATGTGGTATTGTCAGATGTCTCCATACCAAGAAGACATTATCCACCGGGAAATTTACTCAAGCATGGATCCAGATGGATAAACTCCAAACCATCTCAACCAAATAAGCATGTAGTCGCTTTCATTTCATTTGAAGTAAAGTCAGGAGCTTAATTTCTGTCTGCAGTGTGGGCCACTTTTACCAGTGCCTTAAGACTGTCTTCTGTTTACCTTCTCCCAAAATTTATTTGCATATTTACTGCAGATTTCCATTCAGGGACACAGCACTAATTCTTAGTAGTACCTTGAAATATGTGCCTTTCCATGTCTTGCGATGTCACAATTAAATATGTTGAGTCATTAAAGGGAAAACTGACAATATGTCCTTACGGCCATATAAAAAAAAAGAAATTTGAGTATATAGATATTTTATTTATATATTGGTTGATATATTTGACTCTGTCTAATTTGATATGTAGTACAATCTAGACTAGGACCCAGTTAAAACATAGATAACCAACTAATTGCATTTTACCTAATCATACACAAAAGCTTTTTCTTTTTATGAGTGTAAGAACTAAGATGCAAAAATAAAGCAAACGCTATTACATGGAATTTAATTAATTTTGATAAGAGAGTTGCCAAAGTTTTGATTTAGTCTCAGCCTTAATAAAGGTTTACATTCAAATCTTATGCATGGATTGATTACAGTTATTAAACAGGGGTGTACTAATTATATATACAAAAAAAGTTTCTTTAGCCAAGTCTTTACATTAAAACAACGTAAATCGAGATTTCCTACTGACCTCAACTCACTGCCATCCAGGAGGCAGATAATTCATTTATAATGATTCATAAGCAATGGTAACCAAAAGCTATTTATTCAGCACACCATTTGGCTATTTGATCTGACATGATTTACTTCTAAAGTGCCTCTAAAGGAATGACAAAACTTTCTCCAGAGACCGTCAAAGTTTCCATTAAAGCTGAAAATAAGGGTGCATCTGTCATTTCCGTCCCACTGCGATATCTCCTCTCCATACTCCTCGCCGTGGTAACGTCAATTAGAGTGATTCTCTTGGATTCGTTCTCTGTCACACATCCAAATCCAGCTATATGAGAAAGACAGTGGGGGGGGGGGTGTAGAGCGGCCCTGAGACCCGGGACCGTTTCACGTGTGGAATTACTCACTATTTTTCCCCTGAAAAGCCTGCGCTGAATTCAAGGGTGGCCCAAGGCATTCTGACTGCCAGGGATACGTGGAAAAGGTTAAGCTCGTTTTACTGAACTTATCTCAACCCAGCCGGTTTTGTCAAGCCGCTGTCAGAACGTGAGGCTCCTCCATGTTTCCCCACAATCCTGCTAAATAACATGGAAGGGTGGACAATGGCATGCTGGGAAGAGAATTGTCTGATGCCGCCTTAAAATGTACATCATCGCAACCCCTCGTCCTGATGCTGCCTAGCTATTTATTTCTCCCAACTACTGGTACCAAAGTTCCATTATCAGGCATGCTATTAATCTTAGATTATTCTGAGATCTAGAAGAGATTCAGTCATAATTATACATACGGCAGAGCTTATAAAGTGTATTTTGTGTCGATAAACGAACGTTGCGTTTATTTTTGTAGTATTTGCTACTGTATTTTTTTGTGTATGTTTTGTTTTTATGAGTACATGCATATGTTTATTATACTTCAGCATAAACTGAATGCCGAAACTTCCCAGCAAACACGGCAAACAAATGATTATGTTGATATACAGTTAGACTGAGTAATAGAGTTATATAAATAAGAGGATTTTAACAATGAGAAGCTTATGTCTGAAATGACTCACATGGAAGTAGCTTCCAAATCAGCCTTATTCATTTTTCAAGTTCTCGACATATCGTTTATCTAGTCAAATGCTCTCCATTGACTTGTCTTCACTCCTCTAATCTGGCACTGTGAAATCACTTATACCCTCTCCATGCTTGGGAATTTCATTTATTTATTTATTTATTGGAAGCTAAAGAAACATCAATTTCTTAGTTTATAACATCATATAAACCACAATGACCACAATTTTGTATTTTTTGTGTTTGCTTTATCCTGAGCGGACGAGAATGCTCGATGCTGTTTTCACAGTTTAGGATTAACATTTAAAATCGGTCAATACAGCTGGATATACATCAGACCCGGTGCCAGCCCGAACTGGAACCTACAGCCTTCCGGTCGACTTCCGTTCCATCTCACAACCCAAACAGTTTCCCTTGATGGGATTTTTATGTTTTGAAACAATTTTATGCAGTTTTTGTTCGGGAGGGCATTGTTTGGGGCTGTCACAGAGTCAGTCCAATCTCTGTTTCATCCATAAGTTTGGGGGAAGGGTGAGTCTGGGCTGCATAGTCAGACAGAAAAAAAACGTGCAATCTCACAACGCCAGGCCTAGGGTTTCTTCTGGTTCCTATGATTTTATGCATTCCAACATATGTTTTTTATATTTTATGTAAATTTATTTAAAGCAACTTAAAGGAGTACATTGTATAATTATGTATACCCTCAAAATGTGAATGATTAATATTGTATTTTTTAGTAGTAATTAACATTAATTAACAAAAAAAAACTAAACAATTGATACTTGGTATTACTTCCAAGTACTAAAATTGACTAAAAGACTTTAGACTACATAAATACTAAAGCTGATTAAGAATATTTACAACATTAGCCCTCCTAAATAATTCTGGAATATCACCAGCCTGCTGTCTAAATATGTTGTGTTAACCAGTGGTAACATGTGTCTTCCGCTTAGGGGCCAGAGGCCCGCTTGAAGTGTACCAACAAGCCACAGCTTTTAATTCTTCAGCTCTTAATCCTCTGCACTTTCCACGGCTGTGTTTGTGTGGCCAGGATGTAGAGGGCGGGGGTGCCCTTAGGTAAAGGGTAAACTCAGCTGAATTGTGTGGGGTAGATTTAGGAGATAAATCTGGAAACGCTCATTTGACATTAAATGAAAGTGCGGGATTAGAGATGGGGTCCAGGCATAAAGGGTGCCTTAATCCGTGAAATCCCCCGGGTGAAAGGTCACGCTCAGACAGTGGTTTGTGTGAAGATTAAGGCTGGAGGGGAGCCTGGGCTGTTGCTCAGGTAGGCCCCGGGTTTCAGGGGGGTGAGTGGATGGTCTTTTGGCCCAGTGTAAACTTTCCAAGCTAAAGGACGGGGGGGAGTCCCTCAGCAGGGCACAGGGAAGTGTGCGATTACTATCTAATCAAAAAGCAGCCAATCAGCCAGTTTCTCTCTCTGAAACAAGCCTGGCTTTGGACAGGGCCCAAAGCCTTCCACAGTCAGACTCTTACATGGGTTTAATATAAGTCACAAAACCAAACATTTCATTTATACATAAATAAATAAATAATTGTGAAAAAAAAAAAAAAACACAATGCAAAGTAGTGTTAAACATCGGGAAATTCTTCTATGGGATTCTTTGGCAGGAAATGGTCCAGTTTTTCATCTGACAAAGTCAATCTAGGAGTGGATTTTAGACTGCTTTCAAGGAACTCTCAAAAGTAAAATTCAGAATCATAAATCTGACAGTTGGCATGGGAATAAAACAGTAAGAAAATATTCACTTTTATATTGCAGCCCCTTTTCGGCCTGATTTCGATAGCAATAACTCGGCAAACCTGCACCCCGCCTGCCCCCCTCCCCACACCGACAGCCCTTATCCAAGCCGGACAGTAATTGGAAAATGATGAAGACGAATGTCCCCCCACCGCCATTTATCATCGATTGTTATTCAATCGTCCAGCCTCCTGACAAAGCACAGGAAAGGACCCAGTGAACGGGGGGCAAAGACATCTTTCCTGGGCATCTGCCGACCGTGGATCAAGCTGCCCATTAGCCACTAGCAGGGGTACAACAGAAGGCAAAACAGATCCACACACAGCGCAAAAACCTTCATCTCCAGAAAAGAGTCTGAAGTTGTAACTCATTAAGGTAGACCCTTTTTCAGATTAACAACGGTGAGGTTTGATACGTTCAACCGCTGAAGCTGTCGTTTTCCTCTGGTTGTGCTGTTACTTGGATCGGAGCCTGCACAAGTTGCTCTGTGCTTATCCTACCGGGAGGGTTTGCAAATAAAACAAAGAGTCCGATCAAAGGACGACAGTGTTGAGAAGTCCTGCCTTAATTCCTCGACGTGACGCCAAGTTTCGACCCAAACGGAGGGCATATTAATGTACAGATTTTTCCTCTTTTCCTGTTTCTGTGAAGGAGACACCACAGCTCCCAGCTTCTTCATTTCAGCGTGGTTCAGCTTCTACCCCACAAAAAATGTGCCCCTTCATCTTTCCTGTGTGCCACGTAATTGAAAAAAGCACTAGCAGTCTTCAAATGTCATCCCAGAAGACCCTCCCACATCTTAAAAATTAAATCTTGACACCTGTCCAGAGTGGAGGTTTAGGTTTCCCATTGAAACACATCTCAAGCGTTTTGGTCCTGGTGCCTCTCCCAGCATGTAAAACTACCCACAGACTGAACCCATGAAAACTTCTTCAATACATCTACAAATCCACACTAAAATACAATTTCCCCTGGCTGCAATTTCCCCCAACACCGGATAAGAAAACAATTATATTCAAAAGTAATATCACAAGCTCAGTGCAGGTGTTTGCTTTAAGCTCAACTGTGGTGAGAATGAGTCAGGTTGTCTGTTAACATTGGTAGGCAGAGAGAGAGAGAGAGCTAAAAGGTCCAGTGTGTCTATCTGGGAATGGGCTGGGAACAGGAAACAGTCCACCCTCTTTCACGACAGTGGGTGCAGGTGCTTCTCAGGACAGGGGTCAGACCTCTCCACCAGGGGTCACATAGCAGGTTTTAAATGGTTCCTGCGGCCCTGCCAACTGTCCAGACTGTGGGAGGTAAGGAAGGCAGTTGAGACCTCAGCATGGACGGGCCCTTCTTCTAGAGGATCGACACCAGCAGCAGTAAAAACCAAAGAAGGAAGAGGGAATTTGGGGAATGTGGGGCCAAAGTGTCACTTGGCCGCGTGTCAGGTGTTGATGTATGCGCGGAAAGAGACAGACACCTTGCAAACTGCACCTGTACAGTGGGTTTAAATTACTCTGGGGACCACAGGGCCTGTGCAGGAATGCGTGTTTACTCTTGGCCATGGCCTGTGCCCACTAAGGGCCAGCTGGGCATCCTGGCCAGATAAGGATCACGTGTTCACACACACACACACGCACATGCACATGCACATGTACATGTGCACATCACAGACACCAACGCACACACACACACACACACACACACACACACACACACACACACATGCACATGTGCACATCACAGACACCAACGCACACACACACACACACACACACACACACACACACGCACATGCACATGTGCACATCAGAGTCACCAATGCACATGAACACACACACACAAACGCATATGCACATGTGCACATCACAGACACCAACACACACAAACGCACACACACATGCACATGCACATGTACACATCACAGACACCAACACACATGAACACACACACACACACACACACACAAACACACATGCACATGTACACTTCACAGTCACCAATGCACATGAACACATACACACACACACACACACACACACACAGAGACACGCATACACACACACATGCACCTGTACACATCACAGTCACTAACGCACATGAACACACACACACATGCACATTTACACATCACAGTCACCAACGCACATGCACACACACATACACACACACAAACAAATGCACACACATAGTACATACACCCTGCTTGTTTCCTCTAGATATTTTCCGGGGATCTGCTGTTTTTTTTTTCCTCCTAGAGATTCTAATGATTTGAAAATTGCAGCAAAGAAAAAGAAACCTGTAAAGAAACCTGAAAAAGAAAACTAATATTTATCGTGAAAATTTTGTCAGAAAGGTTATGTGAAATATATTATCAAGACGAGTGGTAACAAAGCTAATTAAAAATCAGTTGATAAAAGCTGATTAATGTATTTTTGTAAATTATTTCAAATCAATTAGAATAATGTGGTTTTAATAAGATTAAATAAATGTATGAAAATTTGTTACTAATGAAGAGGAAGCTGTGCTTACTTGCTGTAAATTCATGGATAGACTTTCCATGCAACGCATGCTACTGCTGGAACACATGACCAAGGGGCTACGAATCTCATCTGTGGATAGTTTTCACATGCATGGGGGTTTAACTGAATTCTTCAGTGTAGTCGGTCACAGAGTGACACATGGGTTAAGCCATGCGTTTATCATTGAATTAAAACAGTCGAGAGCATCATTATCTGGTATATAATAATTAAAACATTTACCACTTTACATTTGAATTTTTTTATTTCTGAGCGACCCTGATTTATAATCTAATGTTCCTTATTTAATATTGTATAATATTTACAGAAATTTCTCAAATAATTGTGTTTACAAGTTCCCCTAAAAAGTCACATGTCGCATGTTGCTAAATGTCAACAGACATTGAGAAGTTAAGACCAAACCTAGTCCATAAGTGACCAGGCTTTCGTTCTTTATTTTGGAAAGAGAATATAATTATATGGGAATAAAATCCAAAGCAACAAAGACACAGCCACCAAACACAGACTTTTAAGTCACCAGTAGAAATATAAAAAAATATCCTCCCCCAACCGCTCTGGGGTGACTCTTTTTGGAAGTCCTTGATTGTTAATAATTAAGTGTCGTCTCATTAAGGGGAATTGCACACATTGCAGGTGTGTCAATCTGCAGTTCTTGCCCATCCTCAAGGTGTCCCTCAAGGTTTCCTGTGGGCGTGTCTGCAGTTTGCATGACGCTGAAATCAAATTTTAAAAATCTATATAAAAACATATATGCAGCAAAATTTAAGATATGTACAAAAATTTAAATGGAAGGTTTAAAGAATGTTAGTTCTTGTTTCTGAAAATTTGTCGTGATAAAATCAAATTTTTGTTATAACAAAATACTTTGTTTTTATTTAAATCCTCAACTAATGGAAAGGCAAAGGGTGTATCCGACTAACCAAGAGAATTGTATGACGGCAGTGCTAGCAATCAATAATAATCCTTTTTAGATACATCGCATTTTTAGAATCAATATGGCAATCATATGAATGTTCAAAGTGCACAACGACAATATGTACCAGTCCCGAATGACCCAGAGAGGTAAAGTGATTAAATTATAATCAGATTAGATTAATTAATCTATAATATTCATTATTTTGTAGAGGGGGAGAACCAGGCAGCCTGACAAAGGTTATGTGCTCCGCGGCTCCTTTGTCTTAATAAAGGGAGTGCTCTGGGATAAAAAGTCAACAAGCCCTCCAGACATCGCAGGCAGAAGGTTATTGCTGATATCCCATGCACAGAATGCCATTATCACTCACAACAAATAATTACTGGGGACGATAATAAGAAAATTAACATTTCCATTGTCGGTGTTTTATTGTCCTGGTGCTTATTGTAGTGAAGGCTTTAAGCTCCTTTGAATGGATCGCTGTACAAAGGTGCCTCCTCGGTGGTGTAAAGATGTACTCATTAGTAAGTGATAAGCAGGGCGTCTTTTTCTTATGGGGCTAGGAAAACCGAGGGATGGGGCAGGAACCGTGGGCAGAAAAATGTGAAACGGTGTACGTGGTTCTCACCATGCGTGTCTCCAGGCAGGTCTTTGGATAAGAAATCACACTCTTACAAATCATCTTGATTGATGAACAACAACGTTTAGGGCGGTAATATACCTGGAAGAACGCTCAGCTGCACTCTGTCTTTTCCGTGCATAAAGAATCACGGTCGTCTTAAGCAAAAACTCTGTAGAACTTGTCGGGCCGATCAAAGAACCTTGACCCAAGACATCTCTGAAACCCGACCCTTATTTTTCTCTGTGTTTTGACTGACACTCGCATGCCTAAAGACCCCATGCTCTGGTGAGGGGGGTGGGGGGGTGCATTCCGGTCGGAGAATATTCCCTCGGCATCGAACTCTTCCTGATTGGCATGACTGGTTTGGGACGGCCTCCCTGCTGATGGGATTGCGGGGCGCTGCTCTGCCCCTACAAGTTTAGGAAGCACCAGTGGCGGGGCATTGTCCCGCCAACAATGGCCATCAGACGGTGAGGGGGGGCAGAAAAGATTTTGGGAACTCAAACAATGGTCCAAATGGAACACATAGCACTGGGCTCAGTGTCTTTCATGTGATCGCAGCTGTCTAGACAGTGATGTTCCACAGACCGTGTTTGCAGAGCAGCTAACAAACGTGGAAGCCGGGTCTTGGCCCCTGCAGTGCAAGTGATAAAGAAATGTCAGAAAAGAAGTCCGTTCCATAGCTAGTGGGGCACTAATGAAAACTGTCATTTGCTTACAACTCTTGCCTTTATGTCTAAAACTTGGACATTGGACATGACCGTAATGTGAAATGTCCATTCGCGAATTGAACAAGAACTTCCCTCGGTGACGTGTTGTTCTCAGGAGAATAAGCACATCGGGCATGGTCTATCTGAGCCTCCCTCAGGAACACGTCCTCTTATGCAAGCTGGCTGAAGTTAGTATCCTATCTTCGGCCCATGGCAGGTGTTGGGTCGGGACCTTATTTTAGACATGCACCAACTCTTTCGCTCCAATAAACCCTTGACCCCTGGGGTGATAAATCCCCACGGCAACTGCGTAGGCTCTGCCACCCACTGTGCTCCTGCAGTGCGCGTGGAAGGGGCAAGGAGGATGCCAGGAGAACCGTAACTCAATAGCCCAGAGTTCCCCTCAGCTTCCCCACAAGACGGTCTTCAGTGGGCTAGAGCAGGAGAACCAGAGGGGACCGCGGGGGGAGAGTCTCCCCAAGGCCCTACTCTGATCATAACTCATTTCATGCCAAAGTCGGCCCCCATTCGTCTCTCCTCTCCACCCGCAGGTTTAGTTTCACCGACACACTTTCAAGTGGGTAGTGCATCAGCTCGCATTCAATATTTTCTTCATGTAAAAATAATGTTATAGGCCCGTTTTTTTTTTTTTTGACGGAATCCCTCCTACCCCTTGTTTATAAGTAACTAAGTCAATTTATGTGGCTTCTTATGAATTCTTCTGGACAAAGCCAAGTGTGGCGATGGTAGAAGTTTAAGAAAACACACACAGTTTTTTTTTTTGTTGATAAAAATAGTCATGGTAACCACAGACAGTGATGGGAAAAGACATAACTAAATTTTTAATAAAAGCCGTGAGGTATAACGTTTCTTTTTTGCATTAGTGGTATATTGACTTTTTTGGGAGGAGAATAATGTTTTTCTAAGTATCTTCTTCTCCATGCTGTTTGTTGTTAGTGGTTGGACTTGGGCGGACTCTGTCTGCTTACAAACAATGTGGGATTGCCATGGCAACATGACTCCAGCATTTCTGCATAATGAGCATGACCAAACACTAGCTACCCTTCAGCCCCCTTTGGCGACCCTTGCTTAGAAAAAATAAAACCCAGCACCTGATAATACAAGCTGTTTTACACAATTCCCGCTTGCGCTGGTAATTTATTAACTTTGAAATAACCAAAGTACTGGATTTTACTGGAAATTAACGGTGATCAGACGATAAGCCTTAAGCAATCTTTGAATATAAAAAGAAGGTCCCCTCCAGACTCGTAATGCCTTTCACTTTGCATCCTTAAGCTTTTACATGCCACATCAGATCTGGATTTCCTGATTTGTTTTGTTTATAGTTTATTCAATCACAGGAGGGAATCATTTAATATCTGAAAATCCAATGACTAATGCCATTGATTCTTGAAGTCAAATTTTGATTCTCCCTATCAGACTCTTTAGGTACTCGTAATCGTCTGAAGTGTCAGCCAAGGATAGAACAAACAGCAGCCTTGAGCAGCACAGGGAGAGAGGGACTCAGGGGCCATGGTTTCCCTCCCTCCTTGCCTGTGACTCAAAGCAATCAAAGCCTCGGCACGGCCTTTGATTCACAATAAACTGGTGTCCCGGCAGCGGTTTCTGTGTCGTCCGGAGGGGAAGTGATGTGATTTCCCGCTCAGGTCAACGACCCACGTGTCCCCTCCTTTGTCACTGTGACACGCTCTGGTCAGATATTAGGTTCAATGTCCCGTCACGGACACATCTGTTCACGTGTATTTTTCTACAGTCTTGTAATTTGCAGCGAGTTGCTCACAAAGCCGTCTCTGTCTGGTAGGGCTCTTGCTCTGACCCCCTGGAGTGGCCTCCAGCAAGCCAACACACACATACACAGTCTGACACAACATGCTGATGACAGATGCGCGTAAACGTGTGCAGATACGCATGCAGTTATACGCACTGCATGGTCAGTGTTAACCTAGAGGCTCTGTGTATTGAGAAATGAAAACTGGGGAGTGCATGAAACCAGTGCATGAAACCAGACTGACGGGACGTTTTTCTACTCTCCTGGTATTCCACACGACCCTTACAAAAATGTTTTGGAAGAGGTCAGTTATTGTTAGAATTTTTCGTTTTTTGCTGTGTCTCGAGCAGTAGTTTGAAAGCCCCCTAATCCCCCCCCCCCCCTCCCTTTCCCTCTCCTTCTATTTGGCCCTTACAGTGCTGGCACAGGCGAGGGGCGCAGACCGGCCTCATTTGCATGAGAAAGTCCCGGGTGAATCGTGCGGTCAGAGAGTCGCGCCAGACAGCCAGCTTCCCATTCACTCCTCATTTCCTCTCCGACAATCGCCATTGAATCAATCATGTTTGCTCGGCCCTTTGCGTGGCCACCTCAGAGAGACCCCTGGTCACATCTGATTTGCGGTGTCACTCACGCTCCTCAGGTCTCGTCTGCTGTCCGTCAGCCCTCCCTCTCCCCCACCACCGTCTGCTGTGATCCGTCCGTCATGTGGTAGCAGTGCTTATAGCGCTGATTGATCTAATTAGCAACCAATTAGCTTGTTACTACTGAATGTAATTACCTTTTATGGGGGAACGGGAGTGCAGCTGGTCGCAGTAATAAAACCACTGTGGCTGGGCCCTCCCTTCCTGCACCAACACTGTCTGACAGAATCATGGGCAGGGGGCTGAAAAGCAAACAGAGTCTCCAGGGGCTACTTCCCCTGTAATGTGCTGAAATCCCATTTTAATGAATATTGGATCATTAAAACAAAATCTGAGTCAAGAGCTTGAGGAAAAAGCACAGGCTCCACACATTCAGACAGGGTAGAATTAGAAGTGTCCAGCGGCTTTGGACTGGAATGCTTTGCTGATTGGAGTGAAGCCTTTGTTAAGCCACAAATAAACAGAGGCACATGGACTGTCCTCCTAGGAGCAAGCCCCCGGGCCAGGCCCTGAAGCTAATTCGGGATGCTTGGATCACTTTGATTGTTAGGGTAATTCTCCCCAGGAAGTAAAGAGCGAGACACGTGACTGAATCGTCTAAACCGGATTCTCGACCCTGGTGGATGGCGGCGGAACCCCTAGGAGGTAGTCTGAGGCGCGGGGAAGGAACGGGCCTTCTCCCTGTCTGGATCACGTTCCCAGCTCCGGCGTGGGAGTCACGTAATCGGGTGCGTGTCACGCCCGCTGGGCCGTCCTTCTGCTGGCTCACGGGCACTCTTGCCTCTCCACCCCCTTGGACAAACACATGACAGCATAGTTTGAAAAGGGGCTGATCAAGCCACATATATGAGCCGTTTTTTTTCTTTCTGGTTGTTCAAGCTACTGGGAGCAGAAACTCCCAGTACTTAGCACGCATAAAATATCTCTTTTTTTAAGCAGCCGCTCAACTGTGACAGCGTGCATATACTGCTGCCAGTAATGACGCTAAAGGTATGCAGGTTCAACCCCCACTGCATACATTTTTATGTAATTAATTTCCAACCTGCAACACAGTCCCCGGACAACACAATGACTCGCAACATTAGCTAAATAGCCGGAGCCGGAGTTGGTAATGGGATGAGTTAGTAGAATCGTAACTCATTCATCATCCTGTTTGCTCCAATATAAGTGTTCCTTTATCAGGCTGCGTGGCGCTCGTGTCATCTCAATGGGCATAAATCACCTGTCAGGGGAGCCAGAGGGGCCGATAATGCCCTATTAGTGACCATGTTCCAGAATCATTATTGACAAATGAAAGACCGGCGTCTGACCCAGGTCTCAGTCTGTATTAATCTTCGCTTGTCCGGCGCCGCTAATGGATATTAGCTCCCGAACGCCGCGGGACGCTGTCTTGTTTATCCAAATTTTCCCCGTTCGCTTTCTCTCCCTAATAAACGCGCGTAAATGATTTTTGCAGACGATTCCCCGTCTTTCTTGGATTAGTGCGAGTTAAACTTGAAATATATGCATGCATCCTCTCAGCACGGCCCAGGGAGGAAATGGGAGAACGGCCAATTCATCTCCCAATTATCGCGGAGCATCTCAGCCTTCATGCGGCGCGCCGCGTCCATCAGCTGGTGTGGTGGGTACTATGAGAGCGGAACAACGCACAGAATGAATGCACTGGACTCAAGTGCTTCCAGTGAAAACACGCTGTCTTTTATGTCTGCCCGAGGTCAGGAATACCATTTCCTGCCCTTGATGGTCAGACCTATGGGACTGTATTGAATTCTACAGATGGAATTTAAATAAGAAGACGCACGTTTCCCATGTTAAATAATTAGGAATGACTGAATTTTTGTTTTTCATCCCAGCCCCGATGGGATGGCCGGACTATATTGACATAAATATGATGAGACTGTAAATTGTGTTTTTATATATATATTCCTGCATTCCTGTAATGGACTCAAGTGGCTTCAGGTTTTAAGTCATTCCAATGTCCTTATTTAGAGACAGTTTCCAGCCCAGTTAAGCACACAAGCAGCAATCCTCCACAAACAGAAAGATCCCGTTTGTAACTTCTATTTTTGTGTGGAAAATTTCGATTTAATATTGCACTTTTTTTATTGAGTTAAGGCAAAGATAAAGCAGGGGTCAGACTATTTTGAGACAGTGGTGGTACAAACTCGGCCTCTGAGATCAGTTCAAAGTTAAAAACATACAATTTACATTTACTATTAACCGACTGGTGGTTCTCTGGCTTGATACACTGGTGTTGTCCTTTGTGTATGTTTCGCGGTGAAGCTAATTACTCACAGATCGTTTAACAATGCCCATAATTATTTACTTCCCGAAAAAATTATTATTATTTTTCATTGCCACTCTGCACTGTTCCATAGTGATAAAGAGTCAGAAATGATACATTTCACAAAAAGCAAAGTAAATCTCACTGCATAATTAATGTACAGCAGACTCGTTACAAGTGGACATGCATTTATATCTTAATTACGAGAAACATTTCTACGCCCACGATTATTATCAATTTGCAAGCGTGAGTAGGCCCCCTTTAAAGCCAATAATATGTTTATCATGTGGTAAACGGGGAAGATGGTTTTCTCAGAAACATTACTGACAAAAACCCTTTGATGATGAGAAGAAGGCTCGGGATACATGTCAGGACACAGGTGTCTGGGACGCTAAATGTAAAAGTTACACAAGCAACTTTTTCCCTGCTAATTTCTCCAGGTTTAATAAATATTTTTTTAACACTCAGATTTAGAATATTGCTGGTATTTCACCATCCCTCACAACAAATTCTTATTATCCATTATTTAGTGATCTTGCCAACTAAAAATATTATAAAATAAATCCCAAATCTGTTGTGTGAAAATATATTTTTAATTGATGTCCTAAATCTGGAGTTGTAAATTATTGTAAATATTTTATGTATATTCTAAATCCACTGTCCAAATGCAAATCAGATGCAAATCGAAACCACCAACACAGTGGGAAAGTGACTCCCTTGTGATCAATACCTCCGCATTTTTATGTTGATATTTTCCGTTCCAGGTGTTTGTGGTACCATGCAGAAGCACCATGCAGAAGCACGTCCAATCAGCCCACAATGATAATTTAAGTAATCCCCCCACTTAGTCAGAGGTCAGTTTCAAACCGAAAGGGAAGAAATAAACAAGGCCAACCGTGTACTTCATCTCTCAGTTTTCTTGGGGATCATTTGCCACCAAGTCTGTGGAAAAAATGTAATTATAACTATATTGTAATTTATTACTTTTTTTTTAAATGCATAATTATATGAATGAACAATGGCAGATGACAAGAAAATCCTAGTATGCTGGACAGCAGGACATGAGGACATAAGTTAAGCATATCATACACAACTATGGATTTAGGACATTAATTAAATATGCATTTTTCACAAAATAGATTTGGGATTTATTAAAAAATATGTTTAGTAGGTAAGATTACTAAATAATGGATACAAATAGTACAGATTTGTTATAAGTGTGTAAAAGACCATATATATTATAAATCTGGGTGTTAAAAAACAGGTATTTACTAAATCCGGTGAACTCGTCATGATAAAAAGTTGTGCATGTAGCTTTTACATTTGGCACCCCACTCAGTTAATGATATCGGACACCGAGAAGCACATTGACTCTGGGAGACAGTGCTGTGACAGTGCAGTTCTATGGCGTTTAGGGTGCACTGTGCATTCATATCTGCACCCCCCCCCCACTGCTGGGAGAGCTGGTATCGCTGGTTTGCCTCACCGCGCACAGCACTGAAACCCTAAAAAAAAACAAAAAAAACAAGGAGCCTCATGGGAATGTGAGGAGGCATTGTTGCAGACAACACTTGCTCATTCCGGTGAGCCGGACTCCCTGTTCGCAGCAAATCACTGGAGCAGCCTGGAAACGGTTGGGAGCAGGTTTTTTTTTCCTATTGTAGCACTTCTGGTAGGCAGCCAAGCGCATGCTGGCGTTCGACGGCAAATTCAGCGCGCACCTGTTCCCACCAGCTGGCAGGCAGTACCTGTGTCGCAGGGAAATGTCGGAGCAGAGCGGGCCTGGCCCACGAGCCGCCGGCATGAGCGCGATGGTCGGAAGCAGAATGAGGGGGGTGTGGTTGGCGGGGCTCGTCGCCGCCTGCATCCGTGGATGCAGATGTGTGCGGGGGAGTGATAAAAGCCAGACCATCAGAGGCCACACGCTCAGGCGCCAGCAGACAAATGTCATTTGCATCATGTAATTACTGAGCGGCTTTCTGAGAGGGCTTGCTGGCCACCGTCTGACAAAAAAAATAAGGGGAGGAAAAAAAGGCAAGTTCCTCGTGTGTCCAAACAGGTAATGGAATGAGGAGGGAAAGGTCACTCAGGAATTATGCTGTTTGCTAATTAATTGTGAGGGCTCCTCTCCTAAATTTCACTGGCAGGGAGCACAGAGGTTTTGTTACATCCAAATGAGGGAGGCTGTTCCAGCTTTAGAGGACGGGGGCGCCTGCAACAAAAGGAGAATGTGTCCGTCTCTGTTTAACGCGGGACTGCAGTCAGGTCCTAAGACTTGCAGAGAGCCAAGATCTTATTGCTGAGTTCCCATTGTTCAAAGATGCCAGCAGTTCATTGTTTGACGCTGCGCTTTAAGTCAGACAAGAGGTGGTAGCAAATGATGACGGAACAAAAATGAAGTGTCTACATTGATTAATAAAACAAGACACCCGGGAGAGGCAGCAATTCATCTGAACAAAGTCGCACATCCAAAATACAGTGCCCAAACTTAAAATAGATTAAAACATTCGCTGAAATTGCACGACTGACCTCCAATATCGTTCATTTACCTGGCAGACGCTATTCTTAAGATTGTGAAAGGAAAGTTTGGGGATTTAAACTAAGGGGTCCTTGCTGTTTTTTTGTGACAATATTTTGTAAATATTGTTGGTCATAAGAAGAGAGATTGGCTGGGACTTGTTCAGTAGTGTTGGGTGACACTAGGCCCAGGCAGTAGATCAAGAGCTTACAAGTGAGTCCTGAAGAATCGGTGGACACCATCAAATGTTGGTATGAAACTTTAAGTGTATGGAGGTGTTATGCTCTTGTGATATGGATACAATAAAGAAAACATGAGGAAACAATGCTTTCAATGAGTGCACCTGTTCAAAATTGCATCGGTAATAATTCTACCATAGGGCGATAATCCGTATCATAACATATCCACCATCATGTTTAACGGCTGTAAACAGGCTTGGGTGAAGGCTTTCTTTGGAGAAAGGCAAACATAAACCTGTCCAAATCTAGGAAAACGTAAGACGACTCCTCAGACCATATTACTGTCTTCCACTGCTCAGAAGTCCAGGTGTTGTGCTCATTACACCAGGTTATGCGTTGCTATGCCTTAGTTACGAGTTTCTGAATGACAGCCCTGCCAAAAGTTTTTGTCTGTCTTTTTTTTTTAGACTGGGTCACTGTTGGGTAGATTCAGTTCTGTGGTCGTTTTTGTGGTTGCTGTTTTTATGTTTTATTTGCAATTATCCTGTTCAGTGTTCATCGATCTCTATCAGTCAATATTTTTGACCGCTCCCTTAGACTCATTAAATAATTTTGCAGTTTTCGTGACTAACGTACCTGCAATTTGGGCTCAACCTTTTTAAAAATCTGTTAGATCTTCCGTGTTTCTTTAGAATCCCACATTTTAAATTATTCATTTTATGAAATATTTTATAGCAGAAACATATTGGTAATTAGTATTGAAATTAATATGAAACGCACGTGTATGATTCTTTTTAATTGCAAATTGGTTACTTCAAAATACGTGTCCTTCGCCAGGTATTTTGTCCACATCCTGTATTTACATTTGTCTTCTGTATGTACATAAGTCTATTTAAATAAATGTTTCTTCTAATAATCATTTTAATTATTAAAACAACTTAAAACACTATCCACAGTGGCACAAGGAACCTAACGGACAATATTGATGGCAATACAGAATATAATAATTCTCTAGCCTATAAGATATAAGTATTTTTATTAGCTGTTTTGAGCTACGATTGGATTAGGATGCTTTTGTGGCCTTAAATGCGTAAACTACTCTTTTGTGGCCTACACAATACAAGCACTGAAAACAAAGTTGGATCTAAGCCAGCCGGCTAAGTGTGGCAATAGCCAGCTTGCTAATGTGCTAACTCCCTATGGCATTTGTGTGTGTATGTTTCTTTTTTCCTTTTCTAATAAGACAGGTGGCAACTAGCACCAAAGTGGGCCGCTGATGACGTGAAGAGCTGAGAAAGTGGGAAAAAACTAGAGTATCCCCTGTAACAGTCAGGTAAGCGCTTTAAACAGATATGCCTCACTGAGGCAAAATGGTAAGCACGGTTGCAGAGCTTTAGAGTAAAGACGAGACAGCTGCCTTAACCACTAGTCTCCCCCAACAGATCTACCAATGTAGTTGTGTAGTATGTTGTGTTATCTCATATCTGTGTGATTAAAGTACCTGTCATGCAGAATTTATACATTTTGGCAAGCAAAGAAAATCTGGGCCAGAGAGGTTCTAGCTCAGGAGAAGGAGAATGCTCTGGTCAACCTGGCCAGAAGAGCAGTGTCTAGATTTGACAGCACTGAAACCAAACAGTTTGTAAGATGGACGCTCGATATGGTTTTAGACAGGTGGGTCAGAAGAGATACTGGGTGGTAATTCTAGCGAGAGAAAGCGTCCAGAGTAGATTTATTCTCTATTGAGAGGCTTGGGAAGGCAACCAGAAGTGAGATAAGAGCTGAGGAATGTAGGTGGACTTGAAAAGACACAAGAAGGCAATAAGGAACTGAAAACTTAGAATAGGAACAGGACTCGAGTTTGGGTGGTATTTTGTCATTAAAGCATATGGAAAAGTCAGTTTATTGATCAGTTTATCGAAGTATGTGGACAAAAGAGGTTTACTTTTACTACATCCACAGAATGTTTTTTAGCTGAACTGTTTCAAGATAATGAATACAAAGACCTCTCGTTTTTCAGAACACGAATACTGTGAAATCGAGCACAGTGAAATATCCTGCAAGTACTGGTCTATCTGAATGAATGTTTCTTCTAATAATCATTTTAATTATTAAAATTATTAAACTAAAAAATATCCACATTGACACAAGGAACCTAATGAACACTAAGTCAGCTCTCTAGTCAAGAGAAACCCGCTGAGGTCGTCCACCGCAAATGCCTGTCCCTGTGAAAGCCTAATGAGTTGTGCATCCCTAGATGTTGTGCCGCATGTATGCTGTACTGCTCTGATATTTGTCTGTTTGTGGCTCATCTGTTCGCTTTCATGACTCTTGCCATTCTTCTTTCAACTCCATAATCGACAAGCTGTTTTCGCCCAGGGGACTACCACTGACTGGACTTTTTGTTGTTGTTGTTGTTGTTGTTGGGGCAACATTCCCAGTGAACCCTAGACACTGTTGTGCTAAATAGCCTAGGAATGTTTCCGTTTCTGAGATACCGAAACTTGTGCTTGGCTCCAGTGATAATACCTCACCCAAGTCTCTTTGGTGTCTATTTTTTCAATGCTTGCTTTATATAGCAAGTCATGTGATTCACTGTATGTTTTATATATATTTGTAGAGCTTTCTGGTGACTGTTTAACAAAAGCAAAAAAAAAAGCATGCGAAGAATAGAAGGATAATATCTAAATTTCCGTTAGTAAGAGCCAATCAGATCGCGTGAAAATTGCCAGTTTGGCTTCTACAACCACAGTATTCAAATTCAAAGCAAAGTAACTATAAACATGTTTAGCCCTGTCTAGGGTTCATTGCAGCATCTATATATATGTAAAGGTGTAGCTATAACCTATATAACATATATAGATGGTCAGGTAGGCAGAGAGTTAGTTCGATTGATTACCAATATTTCCCATCTAAGACGGCCATTGCTTTCTCTCCCAGAGGCAACCTTAAGTTCCAAAAGGCTTTTGAGAGTTTCAACACTTTTCTAGCTCCCCTTCAATAAATCAATATGATTCCCCTGCTTAATGACTTCCTTAGTTGTTAACATACAATGAGGCTACAGAGCCAGAAACAAATACCGGGCCCATTAGAGCACTACCAAGTTAGGACTTGTCCTCTGAGCTTAGGCGTTCTGAGTCAGCATCCCGACCAAGTGCAGATATTGCACTTTTAACCCGTAGGTAAGCAGTTCTGCGTAGGCAAAGCAACTAAATAGGTATTGAGCTTGAGTTTGTCTCATTCTGCCTTGTTGTTATAGACTGAAATATGCACACATGGCACCACCATTTGATTTTAAACCCCTTGACACTCAATTAATAACAATAATTGTATCAAAGCCATTGTATGCCCTATACAATTGGCCAAAGTACAATTGGATTTCCTAATTGTTCATTAATTGACTGTACATGTAGTACCATTCATTTGCATGGTCTAATCTCACTTGCACACCTCAGCTATTGTGACACAGTCCGGTCAGAAGTTCAGCAATAAATTTAACTGATAAAACAATAATTATGATACTAATAGCAGGCTATATTCTCGATGTATTGTTTTCTATTGCCTTGTAATGTTAAATGCAGGCTATGTCACACTTTGGTTTATCTGTATCAGCGCCATTTCTCTCCATGGTTGACAACTCGATAATAGCTTTTTGCTTCTCAGATTTGGAAACGTGGAAATGTAATGTGACCGTAATTCACTGCTCTATCAACTAGCCAAGAAGGCCAGAACACAGAAACAGAAAATCATAATAATGGAGTCACTTAATTTCCCTGTTTTTGTCCATTTGAAAGAACACAGAAGTCCTGAAGTATGTGTTTTTTTACGGCAGTTATATAGTGTCCCAGCTACTAAGACATAACAAGCTGGGACAGGTATCTCTGAGGATAGGGGTACAGAAAGCCATTGTGTGTCATATAGGTAAAAATATGTCAATTCCGGTCTGGATTTGCGATATATTGTTTTACTACTGAGCGCAGAGTTGATGCTCTTGAGAAAACTCTTACCCAGGGACTTAATGTTAGTAATAACAGTGGCTTCTGCTGAATTATGACAGTATTCTTCCAATCCTGTGTCAGTGTCACTTTGTTTGCTTAATAATACAATTTTGGCCTGCCCATTTTTTTATGAAAGATGAAAGATAACAAATCTCAGCAATGTCAAGAGAATGTTTTCATTGTTCAGATACTTCGCAAACACTGGCTATTACCTAGTGGATTCCCACAGCGTTAGGAATACCAGTCAAGTGTTGAATCTCCTTGTGTGAGTAAAGTTTTTCCAGTGAAAATAAAAATTTGTGGAAGTTCAGGACTCCACATGGACCTGATTAGCATGAGTGGTATGCCTGGAGTCTTGAGGTTTTGTGGTTTCTTTATTGTTTTGCTGATGATGATTAGGCTAAGGCTAACATCACTGGATTTGAAAAGCAGTTTTTGCCAGTGCTAGGTGTTTTTTAAGATAGCTAGCACAACTCACCCTTGCGGTAGCTTGTGATGCTGCAACATTTACAGTATGTGTCACTGTTAAACCGCTAAATGCCTCACCAACACATATTTGACTGCTCAACTTTAGCAGACAGTTGATATGTCATGTTATTTTTGTTCAGAAAGATCATACATGGACTAAAGGGATTGAGTCGATGTCTCTGGCTAAATAGGAAATTTGTGTTTGGAGGTAATAAAATACTGGTGCCTGTTGTTATGGGGTGGCTTTGATCTCTGAGATCAAAATTGACATTCTACAATGCAATGAGATTGATGGTGGCGTTGCTACTGCGGCTGTAAAATTCAAAATATTCTCTTTTCTGATTTTTCTGTAAGGCCTATTACCAGAACTTTGGAAGTGCTTTTTCCATGAACTATCCTCAAATTGAACAAGACAGGTGCTTATTATATTGTCACGAAGCCAACAAGTCTAGACTGCAGGGGGTTTGTTTGAGCAAAGTTCCGTTTGTCAGAACTTCTAACACTTAAAATGAACACTGTTGTTTGACACTCCTCTGTTGTTGTGTGGGAGATAGCATCTCTCGGGTGCGTTCTAAACCTTTGGGTTGGCTCTAATTAGGTACCTGTGATGCAGTGCAGACGCTGCAGCTGCAGGCTATGTGTGCGAGTGCAGCTTGCTCTGAGACATGCCCTAAACCTGCCAGGGGCACCCGGGTCAGATACTCTTTGGCAGTGTAAAATGTGCTATATTTCAGATCTTGCACAACATCTTTGCTAATTCCATAATGACTCTGACATGAGTTTTGGGATAAAATCAGTGTCGCTTGTCAGTTCAGACGAAGTTTGGCCACATGTCACTAACGCAATTAATTGTGGTTGGAACACAAACAAACAAGAGTCATCTATCAGGTGCGACATACCTCACAGACCCTTGTGACAAATTTTCATCCACTCATCTAATTGGAGAGAGTGTTACCTGACAATGTGATGAAAATTCAGAAAATGTATCTGATAAACTTACACACAGTCTACTGCATACAGATAACAGCAGGTATCATCAATGCTGTGAATGGTACAGGCAGCTTAGAGGTGAAGAGGTGTTGGTGTGCGTACGGGCTGGTATGAATGGAAATCACAGATACTGTTTTTTCATAGCTCATTAGCTGCACGATACAATAGAGCAGTGGATCGCTGTCCTGGTCTCTTCAAATAGCCATTAACCAGAATAAAGTGGGAAAAGCCTATTTCAATTAGGGCAGTAATTAGATGAGGACCACAACTGGGGACCCTTGCTATAGAGAGTTCCCTGGAGAGTTTAAACTTCAGACAAAACTATCACCTCTCGTTCTGCATAACAGCGAATGGCCACACATTTCTCAGACTGCCCTGGAGTGGCCCGTCCTATGTGGGGTGGACTGGCCACCCTATTGACCCAACAGAGGACCTCTGAATAATGGATCAGCATAGCTGGGATCCAGAGACACAAACACCTGCCTGGCTGTATGCTGCACTTCAGGAAAATGAATTCTCAGAAAGAATTAAACACAGGGGAATCAGGCGTGGCTGTAGGTGTCAACGATTCCCTCTTGGTTCATAACCAGCTTTTTGTTTGTTAGTTTCTTCAAACATGAAGTGGTCGTGTGTCATCAGGTGTAGGCGTTTTTAATAACACCAGTGAAAAAAGTGTTAGATACATACGACTGTGAAAAAACAAAATTCTCCTCAGTAATGAACTGCTCTATACTCAGATCTGTCTAAATCAGAACCAAAGTGCCGGAACCAGGACTGGCACCACAGTGATCACACTGCAACTAAAGTGTAATTTATACAGATGACTCGAGTGGCAACGCTAACGGTTGCGGTGCTAAGGCCAATGCCTATAGGTCAATTGGCAATGCAAGGCATCATCTGCAGGCTGCAGGCTGGATGCCCCCATAACCACCTGATGGCCATAGGATAGCGTCCACTGCCACAGCAACATGATGGGGGCAACCCATCTCAAAACGTCACAGAATGATTGTTTGTGTCAAAAATTACGGTCATATTTATAATGCTTCCTAACATCTTTACTGAGATTTGTGTTCCATAGATTTTTGGCCAACATATTTATGTTTAACTGTCCTGACGTTGCTTTTACATAACATGATACTAGTCTTTAATAATCTAAGCACTTTTTGTTTTAGTTTTAATAACATGCGATATTGTGCAACTGCGTGCGGCGTATAGAATTGATGGCTATGTCTGACAGGGAGACTGAATAAAAAGCAGGAGGAATCACGCAGGGGCAGATGAACATGATGAGCATGCAGATAGCATCAGCGTCTCCTAGCAAGCTAATTTATGAAGCACCGTGGCTACAGGAAGGCCCATTGTCTGCAGACAAGCGGGAGCTGACGCCATTACTGCCGGAACAGAAAATAAGGCTGGTGGACTGCCACAGCCACCCGTTGTAATTTCACGTAATTGCCCCCTAGCTGACAGCTCGGATGTTTCCTGCAGATCATTGGTGTCATCTGTCCTTTTGAACTGGGCGGTGCATTGCCAGGGCCAGGCAGATCGCCTGCGAACTGTCAGTCTTGTGCACAGGGCCTGGTAGCATCTTGGATGATGGAGTGTGGGATCTTGACCTAGCGGCCGAGGACAGGAGGACTGTCATTAGCGTGGCACCAGGAAGGCACCATGAGGGCCTTTATCCTTCTTTGACAGCCAGGAATCAGCACTAAGATAAGGAGTGAGGGATGAGCCGGCTCCAACCCCAGCATGAGGACAGTATGCTTACACGGCCCAGGCTAATTCCCGGGTGTCTTTACATAGGTAAAACAGGAGAGTAGCAGGCTCACACACTGCTCTTTTCCACTTCCCTGCAGATAATTTGGTGAAAAGCTCACCTGATGAGTCATAATGGGTGTACTTCCTCAATACAGGTGGAGAATGACACTAGACAAGACGAGATGACGGTAAATGAGCAACATGGTGGGGGGGGGGGGGAATTTGTAGTAAAAATTCCGATAGTTTATGATTACCACACTCTTAACATGTATCGCCAAATTCATCTTTTATATGTCTGCTATTGTCTCAGCAACCAAACCTGTTTTCACTATGGTGTCAAGGGCACGCAGAATGTTAGACAGGGTTTCAGCGGAGTAGTAGTGTGTGTGGTGAGTATCGGATCACTGGAAGGTCAGTGGAGGCAGAGCTATGGTCCATGTGGGACAGGGCCACCACATAGGCTCCAATGATGCTGATTACTGAAAACGGCACATAAGGGCCTGGCGAGCTTATTCTACTGAGAGAAGGAAACTCATTAAAATATCATTTACACAAACAAACAAACAGGGATCATCATTTGCGAGACAATAAAACTGCAAAGAGGCACAGCATGGAAAGACATGAAATATTGACCTTTAATTTCTTGACGGTGCACCTCATGTAGAGTGTTTCAGCTCAAGAGTTCAGACCCGAAAAACCTTCTCGTGCTGGTTATAGGATGTACATCAATGATAGCCTGTCAGGGTTTGAGGATCCACCCAACGCCATCACAAGCCATACCAAAAATGTGTTTGGCAACACAGGAACAACAGCAAGCATACAGCAGTCAAAGTAATATCATATGGTCTGCTGAGATGTAGAACACAGCTCACCCCTCCTCCTGCACCGACCAGTTGAGAACACCAAACTGTCTGGTAAGTGAATTATACCGCTGTTTAGCACTATTCTACTGCACTCTGGGGAACCACATTTAAAGCATGTAATTACCATGAGGTGACCTGCTCCCACGTTAGTGACATTTATCCCTGACGTACATAATGGCTCCCTAACTGGCCCACTGGCACAGGACAATACGCAAACAGCAGGATGACCCTGTGTCTTGGCCTACACGGCGCAGAAGTGGAAACCGCAGCAGCAAGCAGAACGAGACAGGAGGCTGTGCTTGCGCTGGGGCCTTCCCATTGGCTGTCTTCTACTTGGGCGGCTCTGGACCTCGCTTCTCCCCTTGCGTCCTGTCACACCGGTCAAGTGCGCTTACTGACCATACTATCCTTCGCTCAGCCCACTCACGCACTGAGTCAGGCTGTGATGCTGCTTACAGGCTAAGGCTGAGGCCCCAATGCTACAAATTGCTCACGTGTTGGGTTACTGCAACGGAGCTGCTGCAGGGGGCGTCCACCATTCTTACCCTGTTCTCCAGACACAAAACCCCACACAACATGAAACACCAAACACAAACAAGCAGTACACACAAATATTGCCTGTCCCTGAATTAAAAAATAAATAAATAAAAACCAAGACATAAGTGACGCTTATCCCTGACACTCACAATGGCTCTACAACCAGCCCACACTGGCAGGGGCCAACAAAAACTACGGGAACCCACAAAGTCCACCAGACACCTATGCAACCCTGTTATCTCTTCTGCTCCAACTAGCTTAGCCCGCTGATAACTGCTGGTACTTTTCCATGAGGTTGATTCAAGTGGTGTACAATGATTTTATAGAAGTCGGATCCCTTTAATTAAGAAGATTTAGAGACGCATGAAACAGCTGGTTCTTTTACACTTTCAGGATCCTGAAGAACAGAGCCATTGGAATTAGAAGAAAGCTATGATACTTTCAGAACAATAACCCATCAACCGCAACTTTAAGTGGACTATACAGTACAGTATAGAGTAATTAGAGTAATTAGAGTAATTAGAGTTCAACCTATAAATCCTTAAGAAATAATTCACTGCACAGCCATAATATACATCTCACATTACATTTCATTTCCGCCACTCAGAAAATGATCTTTAGTTTCTTTAAATGTTTGAAATTTTTAGAACATGACATCGGGAAAAGAATAACAACAATTCTGACTCGTTTAATTAGAAACAGAGAGCAGGGATGCAGATGTTTTCAGCATCCTCATTACTAGAGTTGGAAACAACATTTTTCCATAAGACTGATCAGAGATTCACACGCCTCCTCGGATATCAAGCAACAAAGAACAGAAGCCAACCAATGGAGATGAAAATTCACAGCGCTACTTTGTGCTAAATGTGAGTACGCAGTACCGCTTCCAGGATTTGACCCTTTAATGCAACGTGGCTCAACCCTGGTCCTGGGGGACGCTTTGTACGCAGGGTTTTATAGCAACCAATCACTTAAGGACTTTTACCAGCTCAATTAGAACAGATATTAGTTGATTAGTCATGTTCCACTGGATAGAGGTTGGTTGCCATTCAAGGGAAACCCCCCCTGGATGAAGGTCCTCCAGGAACAGCGCTGAACATCATCACACTAATGACTGTGTGTGACTGAAGCGTTTGTTTTCTTTGTTAAGCATGTGTGAGGGAAAATTGTGTTTTTCCACCAAACAGCTAACACTAGAGCAATATCATAAAAAGATCATTTGGATATTATGTGTCACCTGACTTATTCAGTTTGAATATTAATTCAGATTTTTTCATTCCATTTTTTCCCCCTAAGAGACTAATAATTCTTTAAAAATATATTATTGTAGTTTCAATGACAGGCATTTTCATTGGTTCATCCTCAGGAAGAATTTAAGGTGTGGTCTGTGGGATGACATGAAATATAAAATAAAAGCTATATTGTAGCAGGAACCAATGCAAATGTGTTTTTGTAGTAATTTATCACATTTGAACAGTTTTGTTTTATTTCATATACAGAGTATAGATTTAAATAGGGAGTATATATAATAAAGAAGTCTTTGTGTCTTTTTAAATGTATACATGGCCGGGGTATTTTACAAAATGAAAAAACGTTTTTGAGAACTTTGTGTACTTACAGAAATAAAAAAATCATGAAGACAGTATTATGTCACGATGAAGAGGGATGGTTATGGTGCTAAGAAAAGCTTTAAACTCAAGTTATGAAGTTATTAACTGTAAATTATTTTTTGCGGCCGCCTTGGGGGCACTGTCTGTCAGTCCGTCCGACCCGCCTGTCTGACTTGACAACCTGTAAACTTAGCCCATCTAAGAATAAAACGTTGCAGTCACAGACTGAAGGTAGACTGCCCGCGCATTCGGCAGATGGGAGCCAGAGCACGTTGGATATGGATCAACTCTCAGTGGCAGGCCTCGCAGCTGACTCTGAAAACTTTCCACATTCGCAGCAGGCTTAGAAGGGGGCAAATGCTAGGGTAGACATTGTACATACCTTCACATTGTGAATTTCTATTAAAACCAACCGTGGTCATGCAATCACAGTTTAATTTGTGCAGAAGGCGTTGACAGCCCTTCGTAATCAGACACTTGTTGAGTTCCCTACAGGTTTGAGCATTACTATGCTGGCTGTGAGGCGATAGATCTCAGTGTAGATATTGTAGGGTAGCCCTGGAGTCCCCTGCTCTAGTAACGAGCCCTTGAGTCCCCTGCTCTATCTGTGCGACCTGGAGTCCCCTGCTCTATCTGTGCGACCTGGAGTCCCCTGCTCTAGCAGTTCGACCTGGAGTCCCCTGCTCTATCTGTGCGACCTGGAATCCGCTGCTCTATCTGTGCGACCTGGAGTCCCCTGCTCT